>JAOBRD020223955.1:0-25545 GCA_027575215.2 Hydrozoanthus sils | reverse complement strand
GTTCAAAGGGTCCCCCCCCCCCCCCCAAGGCACAAAGAATGACCCTGGGAACGAGGAAAGAGAAACCCCAGGGACGAGAACAGAGAGAGACCCTGGGGACGAGAACAGAGAGAGAAACTGGGAACGAGGAGAAAGAGAGACCCTAGGAATGAGGAAGAAGAGAATGGATGAAAGAATGAATACTGGGAACGAGAAGAGAGCAATCATGGGAACGAGACAAGAGAGAAACTGTGGACGTGAAGAGAGTGAAACTGGGAACGGGAAGATCAACCCTTGGTATGAGAAGGGAGAGAGATTTTGGCAACAATAAGAGAGAAAACCTGAAGACGATGACTACATATCTACAGGATAAACAACAGCCCATAAAATAAACATAGTTACACTGCCCAACACTTTACCCTTTTCGACCTCTGCCATCTTATTTCATAATTCATACAACACAAGGCATTTGGCAATTAGAAAATGGGAACTTATCTAGCACAGCAAACAGCTGAAGATGAAATTCTCCTAAACTGGTTACACACAAATTATGGTTTTAGTAAGGAGAATTTAGCAAAACGCGATTCTGACGTGTTTTTGGCCGAAAGGGTTAAGATAGGCGGTCTTGCCAGCGTAGTTTGAACACGGAGACGCGTTAACTGTGGTTAGAAAATGCTTCCTAACGAAATGGAACGATTAATTACCATCCAAGCTCTGGGCGAACCGGACCAGTTCTTCTTACACTGATAGGATTGTTTTTTGGCATAGGGGGCGCCATTAGCCGCAATCCGCCTGTTGATGCAGCGCTTTCTCTACTGTTTGTTCGCTTCTTCCCCTGATATTTCCAATTTGATAGCGGTTTAGCCGTGCTGCTGGTATTGCTAGCTGCTGAGTAGCTAGTCTTGTTTTTGCTGCAAAGCAAAATAGACGTCAGAATAAACCTTATACTGACAATAGTCCAAACTTACTGCGCTTTCCAAACAGTGAAAACAACAAATAACAACAATAATAATAATAATAATAATAATAATAATAATAATAATAATAATATTAACAATAATACTTTAACTTTTTTTCATTCCAACGTTTTGACTCTTTATCTTTAGGTTTTGTTTATTTTCTGCTATTGAGCATGACAAAACGTATGTACATTAATGTAAAACTTTAAACGCTCTAATAAACCCTCGGGAACGGGGACTTATTTATTTTTAGACCTTCCGGAAGACACCATGAAGTCCGGTTACCAAACAGATTTAATAGCAACTAGAAACTCTGTGTTCCTCTGGCATTGTAACCAGCACTTTTAAAAAACTTAAACAGATAGTACCGTTGACACAATACGCTTTATGTTCCATCGTCTTTATGTTGGGGGAGCGGGGGGCGGCTTTTTAGAGAGGGCGGCCAATTGCTTATTAGAGACGGGGACTTTTTAGAACGTTTATGGTATTAAAAATAATAAGAACTTTAATTTTATAAGAAGAATAAATGTGCTGATGTCTAGTGTAAGGAAAAGCTACTTTACGAGGAAAGAGAAATTGGTACACTGTCTACTTGTAGTAGTTCTAATGAGATTTTAAAAAACATCTTTTCTCGATGGAAAATTTGTTGTACTTTACTTTGAAACTCGAGGTACGGCTACCCGATGCTACATTGCCTGCAACCTTGCGCGCAATGGAATAATTGCACCATGTAGCCACCTTTGAAACTGTTGCACGCAACTTTGTGTGAAGTAGAAACCGATCCTACCCCTGCAACATAGCAAGCAGCGATTTCACCGTGTGGCTACACGAAGAGTTTCAGTTGCACACAACATTGCTTGCAATGTTGCACCTTAAGGCTGTGCACGTGCGCCCACAGTCTATTTTCATCAGCTGTATCTCAACACAAAAAGGATCAACAGTCAAACCTCTCTAAGACGGACACTTTCGGACCGGTCTCAACTGTCCGTCTTAGAGAAGTGTCCGTCTTATAGGGACTAAAAATACAGTAAACGACTGAGAAAACACACGGTGGGGAAAAAGGTTTGGTGTCCGTTTTATTGAGGTGTCTGTCTTTTCTGGGTGTCTGTCTTAAGGGGTCGATTTGTATTATTAGGGAAAAAACTTTGGCCCTTCTTAGGGTCCAGACTTTTGGGAGAGGGGGGGATGGTTATCACCACCATCCACCCCTTGTCTGAGGTAGGGGAGGGGGTACTAAACCCACCACCACCACTTTTAAAGCTGATAATGTGCAGGGGGTGGTGGACCACACAACCCGCTACCTCAACCTTCAAAAGTCGGGTCCCTAAGATGGGCCAAAGATTTGACCTCTTCCTTAATCTATTGTAGTAACGGCCCTAGTATTAGTAAGGACTCAAACCTGTACGATTTTTTAGCACGTGTTTTTCTAGGCTTCTTTGCTCCACCACCATATTTCTTGCCGGTACTTTGACCAGCGGTTGCATCATTCCAGTATACAGACTGTTCTTGTACGTCAGTGATGGAGTAATCCACCTCCTGGTAGGAGGTCACGTGGTCATCATTGGTTGTAGCCTGCTGGCGCTTTCGTTTCCGGCTTGCACTGGTCGTGGCAGAGCTCTTTCCCGCTGGGCGCACAACGAATGGCTCCAACTACGTGATGAAAAATATAAAATAAAGCTCAAAAAGTAAATATTGTTATTTTTACATCTACTTTGAAATCACAGCCAATCTGTACAATTGAAATTGCTCATAGCAGTGTAATTAACTCGTAAATAAGTCTCTAAGTCGCATCTTTCCTCAGTCAATAAGAAGCAAGATTTCAAACAAAAAAAGCATAAGATTTCTCGGCTCTACTTCTTTGAGTTATCCGATTGCATAGAAAACAATAAAAACACCTTGGGAAAACATTTGCTTTTAACAAAAGGCTACTTAATAAACAAAATATAACGATTTTAACCCTTTCTTTTAACAGTTTCAAAGTGGATGTTATTAAGTGCCGTTTATATCGTCCTATTTGGTTTTAAAACCTTACTTATGACTTCAAACCCCGGTAACTCAAATAGCCAAGGGAAAATGAAATTCGAATTGTCGGGGTTTCGAGTTAAAGGGGTTAAAACTACAGTAAACAACTGAGGCAAATCCAAGGGAAAATCAGTTTTGCTTCGAGTAAGCAGGGAATTCGAGTTACAGAAGGTTAAAGATATCGAGGTTCAGCTGAATTTGCTGAGTTTCAACAGAACAAAACTTTGGTCCCTATACTTTGCTTAAGAGTTGCGTAAGTTACTCTAATAAACGTATTGCTTCTATGGCAGTCAACTAAGGTCATGAATGTCTTCGCTAGTATAGCGAGTTAGAGTCTACTTGCTTACTAAACAGGAACCTTTTAAATACTTGGTTCCATGTGAGCCCTACCTTGACGTGTCCCTGTAAGAAAGCCACAGCTTTTGGGCCCAACTTGACGTAACAGATTGCATTATCATGGTGACCAATCACAATGTTTTCATCCAAGATATGCCTCAGAACAAGCATGCGCGCCAATCGCTCGGCATCGTTTCTATGGTAATCCCGACCACGACCAAACAACGAACACGTGTTGTGTCCTCCCTGCACAACTCTCGCATTCTCTGACCCCTAAAGAGGGAACAATACGGTACAGATCTCTTTCAAAATCGGCTGCCACCCCTGGTTAGGACTGGGAACAAGTGGATGTAAATGAGATCATTTACCTTAGTAAACAAAGCCTGCAGTACTCTGCTTGAACTCTTATGTCAGTCTTTCACCACACTTAGAAATGCTTGATAAGGAAGTTAAATTGATAACGTGAATGACTGACAAACAAGATTGCGCAGATAGACTTTTTTTTACTAACGAGGCCTTTATCAGTTATCTCACCTGCATACACTTGTTCACAGTAACTCACTTTTAAAATTGCAGAAGTTAGAACGCAAAAACGATCCTACCTTGAATATATCAACCATGTGATTGAGGGTAACATGCGCCACGGACTTGCGAAAGTTCCTGTTTCCTTGATGAACGATACTATTCACTGATTGGACAATCGCCTTTGCGTCTTCAGTTACATCTTTGATTTCAAACGTTTGGCTGCTCTGGCAATTGTCACAAGGTGAGCATCCATTCTGGCACTGGTCTGACGTGAAATCCGTTTCTCCAAAGTATCCGAGAAGCTGCACTCTCCGACATTCGGACTGATTCTCACAGTACTGTACAACACGATACAGATTTTCTGTGTGCATGTCCTTGGTAGCTCTGTTATCGCGGTCGTTGTCAATCATTCTGGAAAAGATTTTCAAAACATGTTCTCAAAACTTTTGAGAGCTACCAAGTAACATGAAATATTCGAGAGCGTAACTCTCAACCACTTTAAGACCCTGTTATTTGAGTACTATGAAAGAGCGCTGGCGCGTTGCTACTGCCTTAATGACCCTGGGTCATTTAAGACAAAACGTACAATATTACTACACCTTCAGTATATTTATTGCGTTCCTTTATATAATATTTTTCTAATATGTATGAACGTAATTTACGCAGGCGAAGCACGATAAAATAAAATAAAATAAAACAAAACAAAGCAAAATTTAGCCCCGAGTAAACAATCAACTTACTTCACATGCACCGAAAGAGCAAAAATCTAGTTCTTTTGGCTGAACAGCATTTGAGATGTATATAGATTGCTGCTTGATAGGCAGTGTACGCTGTACAGAACGAATTATAATCTAAACATGCTTGTATACACTAAATAACAATAACGGTTTAAGTCAAGCCTATTGTGGTTTTTACTAACTTAGAGGCACAATCAAAGAATGTATGAAGAAAATTGAATTTATATATATGTAAGTAAAGGAACTATTCAAACAAACGCATAAAAATGTGCAGTTACAAGAGTTAAAAGTCTCTCCGTTTTTGTTATTTTCTTGGTCAGCTTTTCATTGCCAGATCTGAGCAAGTATGGTTGAGTTCGTTGCATCATCTACCCATGGATTTGATGGACTTTCAGAAAAGATGTTAACAAATTTCTAAAAAGCTAAATCCTTTCTCGAGCCTACTGGCCCATTAGGTCGGCGTTTATCTCCGGTTTCCGTAGTGTTAAGCGGACGAGAGCCTTTGACTCCCGCTGGACAGGAAACTAATTTATCGCAGGTTAGCTTCCCAACAGAACTGGTACTCATTTACACAGCTGAGTCGACTGGAACAAAGTCGGGTAAAGTGTCTTGTTCAAGGACACAACACAGTGGTTTGACCGGGGTTAGAACTCGTGACCCTAGGATTACGAGCCGAACACGCTAACCGCTCGACCACTGGTAAGCGATTTCCCTCCTAGCTCTTAAGGACATCAATCTGGTTTTCTCTACGGCTTGGTCACAAAAACTGTTAGGATATAAATAATCCTCAAGGTTCGTTTCTGAATATTCTCAATAAGCTTTTATAGATACAGAGGCAAGTTTGCAAAGACAACAAATGCGTATCCCACATTAAGCCTATTAAGTTTAAGTTTAAATGCTGCGTCGGATTTCCTACAGGCGAGGTTTTGTTTACATTTTTTGCCTCATTAGCATACACACTCTTCTTTCTAATTCAGCTACAGAAACAAAACTTCTGAACAAATTGAAATGTTTCTGCAATACAAACTTTTTCTGAAATATGAGATTGATATGCTGAGTAATCTTTCCATGGTGTGGTTTTACAAATCGGAAATTTTACAAAGATTGTGCCTCCAGCTGATTTGCTTTTTTTTGAGTAGTGAAGAGTAGTGACGCGCTGACAGAACACTTTTGAAACTTCAGTCAGATATACCACAAAATGAAAAAAAACTGAGGTTAACTCTTCTCAATTGTCAAAGCCAATAAAATGAAGATCGTCTGAATTCTAAAAATGAATGCTAATGCCAATGCTACGATAGCTACTAGATTTCTAGAACTTGTAGCCATGTGACTACTACTAGATTGCGTGGAACCTTTGCGACTGACTACCTTAAATTTATTACCTCTAACAAAACGATAAATAACGTGATAAATGGATGAAGCTTACGTCCTTTCTTTGGCAAACAAAATCTGGAAACAAACGCAGTAATTCTTACATACATAGCTACAGGCACAGACGAAGTACGGATTACACGTTGAAAATACTACGTTGTTACTGAAAAAATTTGGCTACCAAGTTTTTGCCTCTGGTAGCCAACTGACCACTAAAATAAGTTAATTTCGAGCCCAAAAATGGTTCCTGCTACTGGC
Source organism: Hydrozoanthus sils (assembly GCA_027575215.2). Taxonomy (NCBI): domain Eukaryota; kingdom Metazoa; phylum Cnidaria; class Anthozoa; order Zoantharia; family Hydrozoanthidae; genus Hydrozoanthus; species Hydrozoanthus sils. The sequence goes on along the minus strand of JAOBRD020223955.1, from coordinate 19,358 downwards.
TTGTATTTTAAGGCCTAAAAAAATTTACCTCTTTAATCTATGCATATCTCCGTAAGTGTAGTAGAGGACACACTGGGACTTGAGACCGTCACGCCCCGCCCGTCCACACTCTTGATAGTACCCCTCGAGTGACTTGGGCATCGAGTAATGGATGACATACCGTACATCCTTTTTGTCGATGCCCATACCAAAAGCAATCGTCGCACACACTACCTGAGATCAACAACATACTGGTTAGTAAACCACATAAAACAACTTGACCTTAACCTCAAACTTGACATAGATACAGATAAAAAATAGAAATTCTTTTGATATTCATCGTTCGTCAATGTAGTTTAGAAAGATCCACTGTGCAAAAGGTCTAAAACGACTTGAATACTTTTGCAACACGTGCAAGAATTTGCAAGAAATCCTAGAGAAATTTTGAGGCTAGATTAACTCTACGACGAGATTTTTCATAAGCTACAACCGTCTTTTCACGTTATTTAAGGACATTTACACAATTTTTTCATAGTTTTTAAGTGTTATAATGACTTTGACCAGTCTAGGAGTTGCTTTATCTTGACTAACAACTTAGCCCTTCACGGCCTATGGGTTGTACAAGAACATTAAGTTACCTTGCATCTACCAGTGATCCAACTTTCTTGGGCGCGATGCCGCTGCCCATCATTAAAGCCGGCGTGGTACGCCATTGCACTGATACCCGATTTCTTCAGTGTGTCAGCGACACGTTCGCACTCGTTTCTGTTGAGAAGGAAACAATAAGGATCAGTGGTTGATACATTGGCAGGGTGGATATATTTGCTACAAACATAAGAGAAAGGCTCTATATAAAGGTAAAAAAAGGTAAAGGCACCGTTAATTATCGTCGGTAGTTCCTTCAGCTCTCAGAGAATGCTGCTATCAATGGAAGCCGACGGTGCGCCCTTAACCCCCTCCCTCTGTCAGTGCTCCGTTTTACGGGTATTCAAAGCTACAGCTACACTGATCAGAAGAAAGTCGAAACAGGCGTGCAGTCACCGGGGATCGAACCGGGGGCCTCTAGCTCCGAAGGCCGCGCACTAACCAACTGAGCTACGCCTGCTCCTGTATATAGGGTAGATGCTGTTTAAGACTATAAGTTATCTTGCCTGTGATTCTCTACACTTCACTACGCGCAACAAAACCTTCAAAATAAGGCTAGCGAATGTATCAAATTTGAACACCTAGCCACAATAGAAGGGGTCTTTTTGTGCGCACTTGGGCGTAATTCGGAAATGCCCACTGAGGGTTCTTTTGATGTCTTTTGGTAAAGAAATAAAAAGTGCAAGGTCATGAAACATCGTCAAAGATCATGGAAATAGTCATGGAAAGCCATAAAATTTCAGAAGAGTACGAAGCCTGATCGATCTGCCTTAAAACAAAGCGAGTGTGAGAATTAGCCGCCGTTATAAAACAATTTAAAATCCATTGAAATCCGAATATCTTTACCAGAGCAGCTTCAGAAAGGACCAATGTTCAAACAAACTTGTGAGGTAACGCGAGGGATGGGTTTGTTTATGGGGGCGCCTTACTGAAGAGGAAAATACAATATTTCAATTGAAAAGTTCTCACCGTGAAAGGCAGTAGACTATTCCCGATGAATGACCAAAACTTGATTTGATGAACTCGATTATTTCTTCCAGTACCTTTTTCTTTTTTGGCTTAACAGTAAATTGCAGGTTTGCACGGTTGAAGCTCTGGTTAAACCTAGTAGAAAACAGCAAGAAAAACAAAAATTAATTATTTACGAGATTGAACAGAAGGCTTTACAATACATTTATGGTATTAAAAATAACTAGTTTTCCCAAAAACCAAAGTATGCCTAACTCGTTTATGATAGTATCATTTAATCTAGCTGAGGCTTCCACGGCAGAGATGGTTTGTCTATTGCGGTTATAGCAAGAGAACCTACCCTTTGTATGCTTTATTTTGTGGGTGGAAATACATAATATTATTCTATAAGCTATTTGAGGACTATAGCTTAAAAATGTTTTCTAAATGTTATTTATAGGTGTGTCTAAATGTTATCATCACCACAAGGTCATTTGTTTTGAAAGGGTAAAATTCTTCTACCGCGAACAATGAATAGTTAATTGTTTTTTTTATCTTGAAAGCACTAAGCAAAGGTCGTTACTTGCTTCTTGTAGCCATCGGGCGGCATTGCTTGAGGGTTGGGAAATAACTTCGAAATCGAATTTAAATTCATTCCAGTGAAGAAGGCCTAAGCTTACGCCGAAACGTTTGGAAGTTTCTAATAATTATAATTTCAGTCATTTTTTAATATCAAATATATAAGTGAGCTATATTCTTTATGTAAACTCACTCCTCTACCTTAGCATGCTGTTAGTTTGTTCTTGAATGATTTACCTATGTTTTGTCGATGACCATTTTATTCAATTTAAATTTGAACGTTATCCAGACAAGAACTCTACTTAATTCTGTTCGCCTTCTGTGCATTATGTGTTTGTGTCTTGTGTGTTTGTGTGTGCGTTGTTAGCTTATTGTTGTTCGCCGACCTGATAATAACCTTTCACTTTGTCCTGGCTACCTGTTTTCATTAACTTCTGTTATTGCAGGCAGTCAGTCCCTTATGTATTATGATTTATTGTCTTAAAACTTAAAAATGTTATAATTTTATAGGGAAATAAAGATATTCTTGTTGTATTGTTCCTAAAAGTTGTGTGTGTAAAGAGCAACAACTTTCATGGGTTAGAATAATTGACAATCCTTTAAGTTTTGATTTCAATTATTTTTACACACATGAAGCAAACGGTTTAAACAATGGTGAAGACATAACCCTCGCCCAAAAATTAAACTATTCAACTTTTTTATCTTGCCTCACCCTGTACAAAATACAAAATGGGTTTTAGATGCAAATCAACAAATGGCCAGTCAAAAAATTTTCACTAATGCCTGAAACAAAGCATGTGCAGGGTCACGGTTCGTTCAACCTACAACAAAGCATCTTTGTACATTCTTTGTATTTCCCTTTTGTGGATCGCCAATTTGCATTACCAGTCTGTATACTAACTATGCTAAAACTAAATCCTTTCTCGAGCCTATAAGTGGCCCATTAGCCCGGCACTTATCTCCGGTTTCGGTAGTGTTAAGCGGATGAGAGTCTTTGACTCCCCCTGGACAGGACACTAACCTATCGCAGGTTAGCCCCCAGCAGAACTGGTATTCCTTTATACAGCTGAGCTGACTGGAACAAAGTCGGGTAAAGTGTTTTGCTCAAGGAGAAAACACAGTGACCTGACCAGGGTTTGAACTCACGACCTAAGATTACCAGTCGAACTCGCTAAACGCTCGGCCACTGGGTCGCCGACTATGCTAAGGCTGGACATGAAATAATCAGAAGTAAACTGCTTCTCACCACTTGGGGTTTCTCATTCTTAGTTGATTAAGTATGTCCGTCCTGACCCTGGGTGTAGCTGTGGCAGTTAGTGCCATGAACGGTACTCCGGGGTACTTGCCCCTCAGTTCAGCCAGCTTCTTGTAGTCTGGTCGAAAATCGTGGCCCCACTGGCTGACGCAGTGTGCCTCGTCAATAACAAAGCGGTCCAACAATTTCCGCGAGTGTAGACTCTGTAGAACTGAATTCAGCTTCTCACTGGCTGAGAGTTTCTCTGGAGTGACGTAGAGAAGCTTGAGATTCGGTGTATGGCGGTTCAGCTCTTGATAAACTCTATCGATGTGCAGTTGGGCTGCCTGAGTCGTTGGGTCCCCTGTAAGATGACTTGCCGGTAGCTTTGGAATAAAGATAATAAAAACAATAAAATTATTATTATTAACAATAATAATAATAATAATAATATTAATTATAACAATAATTATAACAATAATCATAAATAATAATAATAAAATAATAATGATAATAATGTAAAAATGTTTTGCTTTGAAAGTGATTAAATTGATAGGCTAATTTTTTTTGTATTAATTTCTAAAACGTTTTCTACCGTGCGGTCATCTTCAATAATAATAACAAAAATAATAACAGCAACAGTAAAAACAAAAACCACAATAATAATAATAATAATAATAATAACAATTACAAAAAAACAAATATCAACAAAAAATCATTAAATTTATTAACGCATATCAAAATCTCATAAATATTAAATTTTTACTAAGGACTGTTTATCTCGAAAGCTCCGTCGTAATCTTTGCCTTTCAAAAATAAACACAAATACAGTAACAAGTTTAATAATATACAACGTGACTACGACTTAGACAACGAGACCACGACTACGACAACGACTTGGAGTACGAATACGACTACGATGACTGCAACTACTACTACAATTACGGCTTCCATTTCGACAACGACGACTGCGACTATTACGATTACTACGACTACTAACATTACGATTACGACTGTGATTACAACTGCTACGAATACATCGACTACAACTACTACGATTACGACGAATACGACTACCGTGAATACAATTACTGCTACATCTTCGACTACGTTTGCAATGCCGATCATGATTATGACTTCAACCTTGACAACGATTACTCTTGTTAATAAGCCCGTTCGGAATCTCAGAAGCACAAGCGTGCGTCGGGATAAAATGAAATATTCATCAAGGAATAATAATGAATTCCCATCCCGATTCATTTGGTTCCTTTGTTGAAGTTTCATGAATTTTACATTTTATCCCGACTCGCGCACGTGTTACTGAAATGTCGAACTGGCTTGTACTTCGATGCTGGTTAATCTCATGCTGATTAGAAACTCTTTCTATACTTGCGCTCGCCCTACAGGCTTATGCAATTTTGATAGTTTTTGAAAAACCCACTCATGCAAATTGTTTCGAAATTGTGCTCGAAGTCGTGTGAAACTCCTATTATACTAAGGAAATTTATTTAAAAATCAGGCAGCCTACGACTGCAAGTAGCTAATGTTGCACACGCACACGTATTTCAATACCGCGGTCTTGCCAATTCTGTATTAAAACATTTGGGGGAAACTCAGCGCAAAAACATCGCATAAAAAATATCAACACATTTTCATGACGTAGAAACCTTTTATAAAACCCTTTACTCTTAGGTAACAGACAAATAAGGGGGTCGAAATAAACAGGGAAGTGAGAAATTTCTTAAAAACGTTAAGAAACGGAGGGTCCAAATATATGGGGGAATGAGAGAACAAGACAACAGAGACTAGCAAAGACATGGTTAAATAATTGGTTGAATTCTGAACTCCCGATTCTTGTTGTCCGTACTGTAATTCAAACTAAAACAGAGAAAGACGAACACAGAACACGACACTGACTAGTACTAAAATTTATATCTCGAAATTTTGACCACTTCATAATTAATAAACGGGAGTGGGGTGGGTTGGGTCCTAATGAGCCCTGGAAGCGCAGGGGAGAGGGGGGGTGTTGGGGGTTGGAGAAAAAAAATCGAAAATTTAATAAGCATCCTGGGACATTTAATTGGCACCTGAGAGTACTCACATCCAAACTCTGCAATCGTTGAACTTGGTCGTGAATCAATGACTTCAAGGGTGAGATCACCAGGGTGACACCAGGGCCGAGCAGTGCTGGTATTTGGTAGCAAAGACTCTTTCCCCCTCCTGTTGGCATCAACACAAAGCAATCATGTTGCAGCATGGCGGCGTTGATCGTCTCCAGCTGGTTGGGACGCAATTTCTTGATATTAAAGCACTGGGAGACTATCTTCTTTAGCTCTCTCGAGAAGGGATAATCGGTCCGCATAAATTGAGCTGCAAGAACAAGTTTTTTTTTATTAGAATAACAAGGCTTTTTTTCATGCATCGTTGAATCCCGGTAATTCGAACACAAGAAATTTTAAAAAAACCCGCTTATTCGAACAAGATTAATTGAGTTGCGAGAACTCCACAACTTTCATACTTTTTTGTCGTTTCAAAATTTCATGACATGAATAGCTTAGCAGTCAAGTTTAATTCAAAGATTTTATTTCTTTCATTACTCTGAAGTCCTTAATAATAGTATATGTACTATTATTTATTTTTGACTAAATTTCCACTCAATATGGGCATTATTTGGGACTGTGTTATTATTAATTTCTGGGTTTCGGAAGCCAAGCATCTTCACTGCAGGTTTTCAGGATATCAATATTCTTCTTCTGGGACACAATGCTTAGTGTTTACATTCGTCAATCCTCATTTTTGACAAGCAGCAGCACCCATCTCCAAGAAAAAAATAGTTGTTTCATACTTTTTTATTAATAGTACGGTTTATTTTACAAACTTTTATTTGAAATCTTTCCACCCTATACTACTATTCCATTCTATACTATTATTGATTTTGAAAGATTTTTCCACCCTGTATTACTATTCTGCTCTGACACAATGCTCAGTGTTTACATTCGTCAATCCTCATTTTTGACAAGCAGCAGCACCCATCTCCAAGAAAAAAATAGTTGTTTCATACTTTTTTATTAATAGTACGGTTTATTTTACAAACTTTTATTTGAAATCTTTCCACCCTATACTACTATTCCATTCTATACTATTATTGATTTTGTAAGATTTTTCCACCCTGTATTACAATTCTGCTCTATACTATTATTAGGGCCTTCAGAGAACTCTGGAGCAGTGAGTAAGGTTTCCACGGGCCTTTGGTTAATGTTCTTGTCCGAGACAGAACAAGAAAAGTTCATTGTTTACAGATGTTAGAACAAAGGCATTACCACCTCAGTTATTTTAAGTCCCCGGTCGGTAATTGTACACAAGCCTCCTATGTGGCATAGTGTACATAGGTATTGGCGCCTTAACAAATGCGCTAACCAGGTGGCAGCAGTAGACCTATTTTAATGGTCAGTCACGTTATCTGAATTAAATAAAGTTAGCGGCGAACAGTAGTGATACAGGAAGAAGGTTATTTTATATTGATGCGTTATTTGCTTCATCTTTCAAGAAATGAAATTAAAAAAAAAAAACACTTCAAAGATTGTGGAAATGGACAAGCATTACATCTTAGTCTTTTTATTTTACCCGAGGCAGGATATTATCTTTATTTCTTTTTCTCTTACAATTTCTTATCCTTCGGAAAACTATGAAGGAAAATCATCTGTTGACAACAACGTTAAAATGCATCTTTGTGCATCATATTGCGTCTCTCGGTGTATTATTTACCCAGTTCAGAGCCTGTGCCGTAAATAGCGGATTAGGTCTACAGTAATATACTTGAGCATGAACATAAATGAAGCGACTTACGGTCTGACGAGTCGTTTCGTATCTTAGATCTTGACTGCGTATTAAGGTTAGGTTTGTTACTGCTGAACGTCGTTACTGGAGCTGGAGTGGAATAGGCCTTGGTGGGTTGTGCAGCCGTAGAACTAAGCGCCGTTGATGTTGCAATGCTAGTGTTTCTACCGCCACTCCACGCTTTCTCCAAAATTGAAATATCGTCATCGCTGTCATCTTCAATTAAGCTCTTTTTGTTCGTTAACATACCTTCAAGAGTGATAAATATGGTGATTTAAGTAATGATGATCAAAAAGACAAAAATGAAAGTGATGATGGAAGTGATAATGGTGTTGCAAGAGTAATGTTTATAATGATGAAAACAATGTTTAAAATGAGTTTCACTTCAGGCCGGAAGCCAGACGCAACATCCGGTTGTTTTTAAAGATGTTAAAACATGTTGGTTTTTTTACATGTTAAAACATGTAATGTCCGGTAGTTCTCATGAAACGATTGCTTTTTTTAAGTGCGAAAATCGGGGTTTTTTTTTACATTTGTTATTAAACCAATGAAAAATTTCAGGAATCTTAGGCCTGAACCACACTAATGCGTTTTTAAAAACGCATCGTTTTCACCTTGTAAAAACGGAGCAAAAGATTTGCATCCAAACTAGTGTTTTTGTATCGTTTTCGCATTGTTTTCGCCCATCCACACTCATGCGTTTTTGAAAACGGTCAAGCAAGCGCGAGCAAGTGTTCAAAAGAGGGCATTTTTTATGCATTTTTGGACCGTGCGTGATTCTGCTAACGAGAATTGAATCCGTCATTTTTTTGTTAGCTAGATTGTCGTTTAATCGACTTTATAACGTGAAATGATTTAATTTGATTGCCGATGTAGGACCTGCATCACTTGACGTGTAAAAGAGTATTCCGTAAGTAGCTTTTACGTACAGTTTTAGAGGACAAACTGCTGTTGTTTATACATATAAATATAGATGACTATTTTTTACTCGTTTTCGCTCAAGAACATGCAAACTCTTTAGTTGCTCGTTGTGCTTTGTTCTTTTGTTGACGTTGTCCAAGTTGGTAAATTTTTCAAATACACTGGCATTTATTTAAAAACGTAATCCCGATTGTCTTGTTCTTGTGCTGCACAAAGTAGTATTTTTTCTACAAATTTCTTTCGTTTGCTTGTTAACTCGTCATCATGACGACAGCGTTTTCGAAAAGCTCCGTGTTCGTGTTACCACACTAAAACGTATTGGTGCGTTTTCAAATGTCTCCGGATTCAAAAGCGTTTTCAAATGTCTCCATTTTCAAAAACGATGGTCTCTGTTTAAGTGTGTGGTGGAAACGGATCGAAAACGTTTTCAAATGAAAACGCATTAGTGTGGTTGGGGCCCTTAATTTATGTACAAATGTTTTAGTGGAGTGACGGGCCTACAGCACTCTGGAGATATGACTCTTTCCGATTGGACTCCTTCTTGGAAGCAGCTAAATTACAATTAACTCTAAACTGATAATTCTTATTTCGAAAGCAGTCAAATAATTCATTTTTGTGAGCATTTATTTATTGTCTTAAAAGATCTTCCCGATTAACCAACTCCGGTTCATTGAACACAGGAAACTACATTCTTAAAAGTCGAATTTTATAAATTTCCCGGGGCAGCATGCCCCCGAACTCTCCTAGGGATTCGTGCCTCCGGCACTCAGCGGTCACGCCAGCTAAACCACGGCACCCGTTACTTCCAAATGACTTACGAAAACCCTGGACGACAGAAGAGTGTTTTAGTAAGTCGTCGTTATGGATGTTGAGCTATCCTCGTTGCTTAAGGCTCCCAATGGCTCAACCACTACGACGCCGACATACGACGCCGACACAGAGATTTTCCTAAACTTATTTCTTCAGGTACCTTTTTCATTTGTCTTTAGGTTTCCACGTTGTTTGATTAGCGCCTGTAATTCTCCGGCTCGACATCGCAGCTTTTTCCTGCAAGACAAAAATTAACCCTTTCACCCGTTAGAGTGCTCGATGACGAGTTGGCAAATTCCCATAACTTATGTTCATAATGTTTCTAAGTAGTTTGCGAGAATTTTATAATTCTTTGAGGACAAACAAATTTCGTATTCTCAGTACTAGTCAGCTTATACTTTCTTTTATCACAGAAAGGAGAATTTAGGGTTGAAAAAAATATGCCTGAAAGGGTTAAAGTAAAAAACAACAACTCTTTTATAATCGTTATCACTTAGTTTTCTTGAATAATTTATCTTGCTTTCACTTAGAACTGGCCTCATGACGATAGAAAAAAAAAACGTGAAACAGAACGTGTTAACATGTTTTTTTTTCTTTCTTGTCCCTAAAATTTATTTATGAAAGCAGTACAAAAGAAAAAAAAACAAATTTCTGTGTGGCTGTAAGATATTAAAATGGCACTATTTCCTAACACTGTTTTTAGGAATGGTTAAAAGTGAACAGCTCTTTATGGCATCAATCTACACAGAGCCAGTACATACTCAAGTTTCCCCACCTCAAAACCATAAATAAACGCGATGATTCATGAATCTAAAACTTGCAAGATGGAAGTTTCACATCTTAACACACTACCCTTAAGTTACGACAATGAAGATCAATCTAAGTACCTGAGCTTCTGTGAAGCGCTGAGTTTCTTTACATCAAGTTCTTTTATACATTTAAGCTTCTCCACATCAATTTTGTCAATCATGGTACAAATGTTCTCCATCACATCAACCTGAAGGTTTTGTACTTCTTCCAGCTTCGTAGACAGTTCAGAGACCAACATCTGAAGTAGAAACGGATGAGAAACGAATTTTGATTTCGTACACTCTTGGCCTAAAAATTTCCGGGACTTTTCCAGAACCATGTTTACAAAGTTCAAGGACCCGAAAATCGGAGAACGACTGAACTGCCTTGATTGCAGCTAGATAATTTTTGTAAGTCAATGCGATTTTTTCTTTAGTGTCAAAAGCTAAATGCATGAAGAAAAGCAAGATATATTTTTCGTGCACATGAAAAACAAAACCCCTTATTCTTCCAAGATTTTCCAGGCTTTTTAGTAATTCCCAAGCCTGAGAACTACACTTTTGTTTTTCTGACTTTCCAAGTTTCAAAGACCTGCGCGAACCCTGTTAAAAAACATTGCAATATTTCATTTCGTTTTGGTCGAAATCTCGTATCAATTTAACATCGCAATTTCATTACTCAACCACAAAACATATACACCTAATGAATTTGGAGATAATTTCAAGATATATGTACAAGGAATTTAATTTTGTTCTCATCTGATTTTCGTTTCCTGTAAATTTTGCGTAACAATTCCTGAGCATATGGCAAAACGTGGTACTCAATCTTAGTTACTCAATCTTACCAATGTAGCATAAGACTAAGGCAAATTATTTTACAGTCTCGATGTAACCCATCCAGCTGCGCTGTTGCCGAACGAAGAGCGTCAGCTCGACTCGTAATCCTAGGGTCACAAGTTCGAGGCCCTGTCAGACCAGTGTGTTGTGTCCTTGAGCAAGACACTTCACTCGATTTGTTCCAGTTGACTCAGCTGTATAAATGAGTACAAGCTTCTGCTTGAGGCTAATCTGCAAAGGATTAATGTCCTGCCCAGAGGGAATGGCTCTTATTCGTTAACACTACGGAAGCCGGAGATAAGCTTTTAGATAGACGTTGCCCAAAGGATGGGTAGCGCTTCTAAGAATGCAGCTTTGCTTTAAACTTACTTGTTTTCCTAGTGGTTGTAGTAAAGGATGGCTGCTTAATTGATCTTCCTGGTCTCCAGTCGATGTCCTTAAATGAACAACAACGACGGATTTAATGACAAAACTTAAAGCTAGAACCGTAAATTTACTCCACAGTTGATATAATGCTTTTAGAATATGTTAACTTGTACACCTTTTACTAACAAGTTTGTCTTTTTTCTGTTTTCACTCTTTCAGTGTAATAATTTAAGAAACTGCTATAAAACATTCTAATCTCTCTAAAAAAAGTTACTCGACTGAGTTGCATTGCATCAAATTGTATTGTATTATATTATATTGTATTGTTTTGCATTGTGTTGTAGTACATTGCATAACATTGTACCATACATGAGAAAAGAACTCTACGCCTAAATGCCCTTGCAATGTTTTTTAGTAACTACAACGGAAAAATATTGTTCGTCTGAAACATATTTGGTATTCAAGTCTATAATCCGAAACAAGAATTTGGTAAAACCCTTTTTTAAAGTTTTACCCAATGAAATGCCATCACAGCTTCATTTCTGTATTACATTTAAAATTTAATTCGTTTAGACAAAATAAAAGGTAGCACAAATACCATAAACTTTATTCCTTTCAGTCCAAACTGTCAACATAAATTTTTTGTGCTGGTAAATTCGCTTTAAACGCATCTATACTTTCTCTATGATTATATTTTGCTTCACACCGTCAACAGTCATCAATCAAATGCCTCCAAACAATAACTTTTCTTTTTACTGGGCTACCTGTGGTAAGCCCAGTCATAGTCTGCAATTGTTTTTCCTCGGTCGTCGTCGACCAGACAAAATTTTTATCTCAACAAATAGTCGTTGCGGTACCAGCTCGAGCACATGTTTTGGACTCTGGACTCACAAGAGTCATGCTCGACTGTGGCATGGGAAGAAGAAGAAATCTTAAAATGTCGGGAAACAATCTGATTCCTACGTTCAAATAATTTACAAACACACACTGTGTTAGCTGTTGCCCATACTAAAAGATGGTCATGAGCGTACATTTCGGAACGGCTCGCTCACTGCGGCCTTCTGCTTTCAAGGCAAATGCTCTAACCACTGTGCTACACTCTTGCTGCATGATACGGCCGCCAAGCTCGAAATAAAAAAAATCATCTCGGCGCTTTTGCTCAAGTAAAAAGTCTCTGAGACCTCGTTTTACTTTACATTGCATGCACTTAAGGTTAAACCTTTCTTTGTTTTATAAGATTTTGTTTAGCGGGCAAAAAAAAACAAATCAGTACCTAGCAAGGTCAGAATCGAACTTGTGACAGCAAAGCTTGCTTGGAGAAAGTTTTTGCGTTTCTAACTAGAAGGCAATGAAGCGGCATCTGATGAATCAATGAGACAGCAGTGATACACTATGTAAACAATCACATTGCTGCGTTCAAAAATGAAGTACGAACAAGCTACTTGACAAAAAGGGATCCAAGTGAACGCCTTTACGGCGTCTAGCATAATTTTAAATAGGTACATTTCCTACCCAGAATTTTTACTGCTGCTGAGATGTACAGACGCTTTGTTCGTCATAGGAGAGACACTGGGCGTATACCTTTGTCTATCCGATGAAGCACAGTTTCCTTCAGACACAGAAACAAATGGCCGAGAAAACACAGTGGGGGGACAAGGATCATCTAGTTCTGGTGGATGTGGTGATAGAGGATGGAAATCTAACTCCAAATGATGAGGTGATACGGAATTGGTATCTAGTTCAGGAGGAGATGGCGGTGCAAAGTCGGCATCTAGTTTCGGCGGAAGTGGCGACGGTGGAGGAGACAATTCAATTTCATCATCAGAGAGGTTGAGTGGACTGTTAGGAGGAAGCTCAAACAATTCCGTTTGCTCTGCGTTCTGTGGAATATAGGTTTAGTATAGTACAACATTCGAGGGTTGAAACTAGGGCCATAAGCTGTCGGCAGTTTTAACTAAAACTTGATCTAAGTTCGTGGAAACTCTAAAACACTCCACTCCCTTGAGGGCCTGATATATAGAGGGCCTGTTTATCGCACGAGATAAACCAACTCTAAACAGACAAGTACATTATTTCACAGCAAAACTCTTCCCCTCGGGAATTACCTACTAGGCTTAACTAGCAAGCACATGCTAATTTTCTGGCATTACTGAAGATGACAACAGAGTCGAAAACTTTTAACCTTTCATTTTAAACTCCTCGTGTGAGTCTGGAACCCGATACAGCGATTCTTGGATCCACTCAAAAATCTGTATATTCTAAGAGATCCAGAAAGCTATCAAAGTCTCGACGAATTCCAGGAGCTATTTCAGCAGATTTCAGGAATTTCTAGGTGTCATACCAGCAGATTTTATGAATTTCTAGGATTTATTGAAGCAGACTTTAGGGATTTCTAGGAGTTATTCAAACAGATTTTAGGAAATTCTAGGAGTTATGCCGGAAGATCTTTCGGAAGAGCACTTCAGTAGTTTCTCAAGATTTCAAGAGTATTTTAGATGACAATAATCTCAGAAGTTTTTCTAGTGTGGCGTAATCAGTTTTTTTAAAGTTTTCCAGGAAACTCAGTAATTTACAGGACAGAATTTTCAGAACTGAAACCAAATTACTTATTGGAAACCTGACCCTACCAAAGTTGGATAAACGCTAATTGTGAATTAAAGCTTACATTAGAGAAGACCTGCTCTTCTTGCTCTTTATCACCGTGAATATTCCATTCTTCATCCCACTGCAAACTAAAAGGATTTTGATCAGAGTCTTCCCACATCTCCTTTGTTTCCTTAGTTTTTTCATCTTCACTGTCACTTTCAATTGTGCATTTAATTTTCCTTGTGGAAGTTCTTGATCTGTTAACCACGTCACAGTTGCCTTCAGTGTCCTCCACCAAGTTGTTATTCTCCGAAAGAATATCAGTTCCAGTAACATCTGTCTCAACGTTTGGTAAAGCTGCTCCATGTGGCTGATTTGTTAAAAGGTTGATTGTAATTTCAGTTGGTGACAGACTTTCACTTTTCAAAGCCTGGCTAGATAACTGCGGATTGACAGCCTGTGAAGTCAGATAGAGCAGAGCATAAAAGAAAATTTTAATATATAAATTCCATCAATTGCAAAATCTCGCAAATTTCTCTACTTAAAACTAATTTGTTCACAGATAAAGAGGCCTTCGCAAATTACACATACAGAAATACACATCTGCACAGGATTAGTGTTAGCAAGAATTTAAAATGAAATCCGCCGAACATTTTTTTTTTGGCAGTTTAAAGAAATTGGTTCTTTATTTAACCTCCTCTTTTTATAACAACATAACATTAACTGAATTCATTAATTACAGACATTCATTGGTCACTCAAAAAAAAAACTGATTACCTTAAAAGATTTTGTTTTAATGGCACTTTTGGCTGTCTTTTCATCTCGAAAACTAAGGGTATGCTTTTGACGCTTTGGTGCTGGTGATCCTACAAAACAAAATTTATTAAGCTACATTAAATAGAAACTTTGCTCAGTTAGGCTAAATAACAACAAAGACTTAAAAGAGCATTACTGTATGGTGGATTCTCGTGTCAGGACAGTTTTTTAATGAAATTAATTTGTACATACTGGAGGTAAAGTCAAAATCATTTAGTTCATCGTCGAAATTCTCAATGAGTTCAGTGGTTGAAATACTACTTGTCTTGAATGGAGGTACAAACGAGCTGTTCCTTGGGGTGGAGGTCTTCCAATTTCTTTCGCATTTCGATGTTCCACTGAAGTTCAAACCAGAACAGACAAGTTATAATGAGTATCTAAAGCCAAAGCTACATCCTTTCTTGAGCCAAGTGGACCATTAGGCCTGCACTTAACTCCCTTTTCCTAGTGTTAAGCAGCAAGAACCTTTGACTTCACCTGGACAGGACACTAATCTATCGCAAGTTAGCCCCCAGCTGAAGCTAGTGCTACTACTCATTTATACAGATGAGTCAACTGAAACAAGTCAAGTAAAGTGTCTTGCTCAAGGACACAATACAGTGGTCTGATCTGTGCTCGAACTCACAACCCTAGGATTATGAGTCGAGTATGCTACATGAGTGGTGGAAACAAAAAATTATTTGGGGGGGGCACAGTGCAGAAATTGCAACAGTTTGTTATAAAATCTGAGATTCCTATTCAAAATTTGCTGTTGTTTGCCAGAAATTATTGGGGATGGGGGGGTGCCTGGCCCCCCAACCACATTATTGGGGGGGGCCAGTGCCCCCAAGGCACCCCCCCCCCACCCTGGTTCCGCCTCCCATGTGCTAAATGCTCAGCCACTGCACGGCTGACTGGGAAACGTCATTACATGAAACAGCAAATACATGTGAACGTTAGCTCTCTCATGTCAGAGATAAAGAGTACACAGCATATCAGATTATTTTCCAATTTAGTGGTATGATTGATACGAGAATTTTTAAAACAAAATATCAATTATTATTTCAGAAAAAGCTTTGAAGTTGTAACCTTTCAGTCTGGTTGTAACATTTCAGTCTATTACATTTCTTTTCAGTCATCTACCATATCATCTGAGGTTAGTTTCCATCCACTTACAAAAGCCCTATAACATAAGTTTCAGAATTTTTGGTTCTTGAAATCAAATGCCTTTGCCAAGAAAACAAAACCAGAAAAGTTCTCAGTCAAAAGAAATCAACCAAAATGTTATTGGCTATTTAAATAATTATTGATCTTTGTCTGCAATTAACCTCAAATCTGCCAGGTTTCATCATACAATGCAGCCCTTTAGCCAGGAATTTTTCTAGAGTGTGGAATCAAAGCGGAGACTGACAAAACAGTGACAAAGGCACAAGTCTCAAGATTGACCGGATGCCCACTCCACTGGAAAGTTCTGAAAATTACGTTGTCCAAGACTGAAATGCAAAACAGGTGTAGACAAAACCGACCTCGGTATTATTCACACTTTTAACCTCAAAATCAAATTAGAAAAACCTAGGGGATAATGTTGCTTTTTCAAATAAATGGTCAACAAAAAAAGTAGAACTTTTCAGCCTGTGGGGAGGGTGTGCAAACGCACCCATGCATTGCACCCCACTCCCTTTCTAATGTAATTATATTAACTTGTGAGTACAATCAACTAGTAGAACTATGTACAAACGAACACTTACTGCAAGTTTCAAGAAACACCAACGAGAAGATAGCCTAAACAATACTTGAAATTATGACATACAGCACTAGGAACAAAGTGTCTATATACCTGTTGCTGATAATTGGTGAGACAAGAGCAACCTGGCGATTCTGCACCACACCCTTAGAGATGCCTTTCAAAGTATTTCTGGAAATAAATATCGGTTGAGCCATTTGGAAGATGATTCAAGTTTACCATCAACAAACTTTCTTTTTTGGGGGGAATTTTTATGATTTTGATTTTGACAAATACCCAATTTGAAATCAACAAAACATGAATCCCATCAAATATGTCCTCACTGCAGGAAATAAAACATAACTTAGGTATAGGTGTAAACTTTAACTTCAACAGTTGTGCAACATGTCATCAAATTAGTAATAATAGAGTCAGTGCTCATTACTTTGCTAAAAGTTAACAATCCAAGACAAACAACACATGGTTAGTGACGACGTTGGAAAAGAGTGGTTTAACTTTTTTAAAGAGAGGGGGGAGGGGGGTCAGGGGCAAGATCTAAATGTGGCAATAATATATATAGTTTTTAGAAAGTCCTCTACTGAAATGCCTGATGCTGTCAATTCAAAAACGTAAACAGCCCAGTTAATTACCGTATTTTGCTGTGTATAAGTCGACCTTTTAACACCAAAAATTCATGTCTAAAAATCGAACTCATCTTATATATGGATCAAAACATGAAATTTAAACATTTAAAACCAGCATTTAGATGATAAGTACTTGAAGCAAGAAAGAATTCTGTGGCCTTTACAGTATAACGTGTACAAACAGTCAATTATCATAAAAAATGAAATGACTAATAATTACGTACTTCGCTCATTTAATTTGTGTGTTGTTTTTTTTTTGTACTTCTTTCTCAAATTTTTGTTACAAACTTAAGAGTTTCTGGTATTTTTATCTTGCAAAATATCGAGATCGACTTACATACACAGGAACTCTAAAACTTGCACTTTTTTGGCTGCAAAATGGGGGGTCGACTTATACACAGTGTTGATTTATACACAGCAAAATACAGTAATTCCTTTTAAAAGACTGCTTAAGTTCTAAGGTGTTATGAATACCTGATCTAAAGGGTAATACAATAATTTTATGTTAAACACATACTGACTGTGTAAATATCATTGTTCAAGTGTTTCTTTGCTGTTCACATGTTTATAACTTTTATCTCTTGTTTACATTTGTAACTCATTAATGATCATAGTTTCAATTATCTGGACTCTCAATAATCCAAGCTATGTAATTTCTGAGGTTCCAATGAATTCGGATAATCGAGGATTGACTGTAGCAGTAACAGTGGTACTGCTTCACCTTGCATAGAACATTTCACTACCAATCTATAGTCATACCTGTCACTTTCATTCTTCTGGTTTTTCTGTTTCACCTCTGACAGGCCAGCTGTCTACAAATTTGATAATATACACAACTCAACACTGAGCATTCTCTTGGAAATGCAGGTTATAAAAATCTGCAACTACATTATAATCCAATGCAACACTTGTACAGTTTGTGCATACCTGAGTTTATTCCATTCTATGATAAAGCAGTAAAAAGAATTGATGAATAAAGAGTGAGCCTTGCGAGAGAAAAAAACTGAAAAATTGATTCTATATTTTTTCTCTCTCTCTCTGTCTCTTTCAACATCCTTTTTAGGAACAACGCTTTTATTGTAAAAAAAATGAGGTCCAAAATAATGCTCTCCCATCCTTTTTTTTTCTTTTCTTTTGTAGTTGTATTGTGTGTCTAATTGTCTGTAAACAGAGCAATTAACTACTGATCTACCCTGATTAGCACTGCTACTTGCAGATCAGTGTTATAACAAAAAAATATATATGAATTACTAGTAATTAAAGAATTAAGCTTTAGAATATATTTTGCGAGTTCCCATACTCTGTTGGAAACACGTGAGATTGTTGGGAGAACATGAGAAAAGGTTTGGATCACGAGCTGAAAGCGAGCATTTATATTATTTTATAAAATAATAACTGAAGGCGTCACTCATGATTTCCATCCAGATTTAGAAAATGGTCCTCAACCAATCAGAGCACGCGTATTATAGAAATCATTTTATATATAAAGTTCAAGTTCAGGTGGCAGTGTTTTCAGTGACAGTTAAAAAGTTAAGGCTGACCGAGAACAAAGACTCGACGAAAACATCAAGGATGTTAAAGAAAAATAATTTTAATCAGTAAGTATTACCCATTTAATAAAAAAACTTACCTTGTTATTAGTCTGAAACACTGATGGCTTACAAAAACTGAATATTTTACTAAAATGGAAAATACAAAAAACTGTCAGTTACTCTGAACAGTGATCATTAAAACCGATGAGATGAAATAAAAACTTAAGTTGTTCACAACAAAGGCCTGGCTCAAATCAGATTTTACTGTCTTTGCCAAAAAAAGTGCAATTCATATGCTTGTGGACATAAATTCAACCTTTCTTTATACTCTTACTCAACCTATCAGCTTTCTTAGTTCCTACACCTTCCCACTTGCTCATCCATTCAAATAAAATATTTACCATGCAACTAATATGTAAACAAAAAAAACTATTTACAAAAAAAAAACCAAAATAATAAAGAAGCACACAGCTAGTAAAATTTTTATTGCTCTGTTGGCTCCAGATGCTGACGGCTGTCTGTTTCTACAATCATATGTTAGAATTTCCTTCTTTATTTCTAATAATATTATCAAACAGCTAATTAAAACAACCAATAAAAGTCTTTAACCAATAAAAATTCAGTTAATTTTAGTAAAAATTTCAAAGATTAAACAAACCCCAACTCAGAAAACACGTCCCCCCTACATTCTCTCTTGTCCCTATTCCTTCCCCCCTCCCCCCTCCAAAAGTGTCTGCCAAATTAGTGAAACTACAAATCTTACCATTATTTTGCATTTGAAATAACTACTTTCATTTCCAATTTTCTATTAAGTTCTAATAATCAGAATAGAACATCTGACCAACTTAATTTTAAGTTTTAAGTTTGGTACAGTATTTCAATTTCTGGTGAAAGTTAAATAATAAAAAAATATTAGCCCAGTTACAGGTTTTTGTCACACATTCATAGCTTTTGAGAAATACAAAGTAGCAAAAGTCAATCAATATCAATAGAAAGAGATACTAAAATTTATAACATTCTTCATTTTTTATGGTGATAGGCCAAAAATTCGCGGTTACAAAGATCCGTGAAGTTTTGAAATTTTACTGACATTTATATGTAGGGGGTCAAGTTCTTGCCCCCCCCCCCCTCCCC
>JAOBRD020223849.1:0-25546 GCA_027575215.2 Hydrozoanthus sils | reverse complement strand
GGAGGAGGAGGAGGAGGTTAGGAGACTGAGGAAAAGGAGGAGAGGAAAGTAAGGAAAAGGTGAGGAGTGTTAGAGAAGGAGGGTAAGGTAAAGGTGGAATCAGAGCTAGAAAAAAAGATGGGGATAAGAACAACAACAACCACAACAAAACCTTTTCCAAACAATTCCGAACAATTTCCTGAAATAAAGAAAAAAGAAACAGCTCGTACCTCGTTTAACATCTTGTTGCACAAGTCAAGCATATTTTGTGCAGTTTCCGTGTATGCATGCTTGGCACCTGTAAGAGAAATAAACCGGAGATTGCTTGTCTGACGGGAATAAAACACATAAACTACCACCTGATTAGCCCAGTTGGTAAGGCGCCAGTCTGTCGTGCGGGAGGCCTGGGTTCGATTCCCCGTGCCGGACCTTCACTCAGGGTCTTAAAATAACTGAGGAGAAAGTGCTGCCTTTGCCCTACCGTCTGTAAACGGTTAGACCTTTGCGTCTTCTCGGACAAAGACGTTAAACCGTAGGGGTCCCGGGTAGCAGACCTCTAACGGGGCCTCAGGTCCTATTGCCTTTTCTCCCGTGACTCCTTGACTCTCACACAATGAAAACGGCTGTTTTGTAAATACGCAAAAACGTAAACACACTGACATGAGCAATCACAAAGGCACACATAAACAAATGCAAAGAAGGAGAGTAAAGGATGAATTTAAACAAGCTTACCGTTGTATAGTACACTGTTAGAAACAATCATGTTACAGTGCTCAAGGAAGTCCTCTCGGCTCTGGTATTTTGCAGTTCTAAGATTCTAAACGAAAGCAAGAAAAAAGTACACATTGAAACAAAGCTGCGTTTTATCGGAATTTTTGCTTTATTAACCCTTATCTTGCTAAAAACGGTTTAACAGAAACAAAAAATGTTCTAACTTTAAACCCACTGCTTGAAAACCTACAAAGTGACCATTCATTTTTTTTGTCTTTACAAGTAGATTCCGAAAATGTCCATTGCGTCAAAGAATTCTGAAGTTTGTGATTTTGTTGAGATTTTATGAGTTTGATTTTTAAAAATGTAGCAGGATAAGGGTTCACAGAACGTAATTGTTGTATTT
Organism: Hydrozoanthus sils; assembly: GCA_027575215.2. Lineage (NCBI taxonomy): Eukaryota > Metazoa > Cnidaria > Anthozoa > Zoantharia > Hydrozoanthidae > Hydrozoanthus > Hydrozoanthus sils. The sequence goes on along the minus strand of JAOBRD020223849.1, from coordinate 24,450 downwards.
AGCCATTTCACAACTCATATTTTTTTCTTTCCTCACACACCCTACCTTCTGGTTTCTGAAGGTCTCAAAGGAGACAACTGTAGTTAACGGTAATAAGAAGTAGTAAAATTATCGACACTTTTGTTCCTACACAAGCATAATAAGCTATTACTCTGTAATATTCAACTATGGTGCGAAAACCGTGTTTAATTAAACTTGCCAACGTTGGATCAGAAGATCGTGACCTGTCGAATATAGCAGATAAAATATGAATGTACTGCTCCAAAGACTGATCAAACAAACAAAATTCATACTGGCAAACATCAGTCTTCATCACGTTTGAATCTCTAATTAAACGAAAACTGGTGGTGGACAGTCACAGTTGAAATTCTCTACACAAGCCTAAAGTTTTCACATTGTTTTATCGGTCTTTGCAATAGTCTTTTTAACACTTACGTATTAAAGAATCGCCATTGTCCTGATTCTAACTTATAAATTCAATAGAGTTTAACACCCTATTGTTTTCACTGGATCTCCTGGGAGCTTACTTTACATCTGCATATCAATGATGCATGATCCGCAGAGAGCAAAAACCCTACCTTCCCGGCCCTCCCGGGTAATGTTTGGATGTGTCAATTAAAAGTGTTACCACCAACCCGAAAAGAACATTTTTCTTAGTTTACACGACCGTATTTTGGACATCAAAGAAGAAAAAAAAGAAGAATATGCAAATTTTCACACGTTACGGTTGAAAACATTTTCAAATCTCCCGCCCTTTATTCATTCTGCTATCGTTTTGCCCAAATATAATCGTACTAAAGAAAATTGAAAACCAATTCTTTGATACGATAGTCTAAATCGAACTAATAATGCCAGGGTTACAATCCATTGCGTGCACTTTTCTTCATTCTAATCAAAACATCAACAGCATACAACAATGCTGACCTCTCTCATAGTCTGGAGATCCATGGGATTCTTCACTATCTTGAAGTAATCTGGGACGCTCTTGGCAGAGACCGGTTGGTGAAACATCCAGCTCTAAACAAAGAAACAAAGGGTGTTATTTAAGCAGGATTTGTACGCTATTACTCTTTCAAAGTCCACTACTTTTAATCGACTTTCCATGGCCATGTTTTATAGTGTCCAAGACAAGTGCACAACAAAGCAGCTAACTATTTATAGGATTTGGAATTCGTTAAAACTTAGCGTCTTTCATTTCTGACATTGTTTTTTTCTAAACTAGACGAGAAAAGTCTATTTTTTACATACATTCCACGGATGACCTTCATTTTCCATGTTTCCGAGGCTGGATTCGAAAATTTTGATTTTTTAACTTTGAAGGATTACCAGGAACCGTTATACAAACCCAGTTAGGGGAAAGCTTGGCAAATCAGCCTTACTCGGGGTATGTAGCATTATGTGTGAAAAGGAAGTTTGTTTCATAAACAATTCCTGCAAGCAAAATCTCTTACAAGAAAACTGGATTACCTCTTCCACCTCTTTCATCTTGTTGATGATATTCTCAAAAATAAGCTGTAATGCTACCTATAGGTAAAAAAAATAAATGCTTTTTAGTTACAAACTATAAAGGTTAAATAAGTTATTGCTCGTTCGCAAGCTACGTGTTTCGTCAGCAAATGCTTGGAGGAAACTGAGATGACAATAGACCCCTTCCATATTCCTTTTCACTATTCCTCTTTCCTAACCGTCACCTCCCCCCTAACAACCCAAGTAACACCTGCCAAGTGCAGTGGTCGAGTGACTAGCTTGTTTGACTTTGAGAGTACAAGCAAGACATTTTACCCAACTTTTTACAGTGTACCAAGCTGTATTAACGGATAACAGCTACTACTGGGGGCTAACCTGCTGTCCTTTCGAGGGGGAGGCAAACACTTTCATCCACTTACCACTACAGAAGCTGGAGTAAATATCAGCCTAATGACCACTAGGCTAGAAAGAGGAATACCTAGGAGCTGATGCTAACATAGTTATACAGATCTATAAACCCTGGCTGAGAGACATGGTCAACTCTTTCCAATCTTATATGGCCAAATCTACGGCAGATAACTTGATCAAATCACCTCAGGGTTTGCCCGACGACGGTTTACTGATTTGTGCGGTCTCTGTAAAAAATAGAAAAAAGAACTGTTTGAAAAGATAATCACGTGAAAAGCAAGAGATTGTTATAAAGTGTTGCAACTGGAGTAGCAATTAGCTTTACCTTGAGATAATCGCAGTGAAGAACACCTGATCTTCTTTTCTTACGCACTGTAAAAAAACAACACGCTTTAGAGGACTCCAAATAACGCAAAGTGTTCTGAGTGTGGGAACCAGTAGTAACGCCAAAAATAAAAAACCCATAGTTCATTGGTTGGGTATATGTTAATCAGAAATATTTCAATCTATTGGGACCAATGAGGGCGTGCACTGCTGTCCGTTGATTTAGTAAATTCTTATAACAGTAATTCAAACCATCCACCGTTAAGGCAAGGCGTCCCGGGATTTAGCTTGGAGCATGAACAAGTTTTAAAGGGCTCTGTGTGGTTTGTATTCAATTTTAATATTTTTTTCAAATTTTAAAAAGATCAAGTTTGCACGCACCTGATTCCTTTGGAAACCTGAGGACAAGTGCTTTTCTCTTCAGTTCTTGCGTTCTAGAAATGTTACTAGACAAGTTACCTTATTGGGAAATATGTGCGAATATTAAATAACTGAACGTTTCTGTTACATAATGCTAAATCACTTAATACATGAACATTGTTTCACACGAGATAGTATTTGAAACCAAATTTTGTATAAGCTATCGTGAAGAATAATTATTCAGGAACTTTCTAGGATGGAGGTCATTTCCTTTGGCTTCCATCATGGATTATACTTCAGGACTTTCTAGGAATTCCAAGAGGCAAACATACCAAGGACAGTAAAGGAAGAACACTTAAGATTCCTGATTTGAATGATCAAACTCGTTATCAGTTTTTCCTGAAATTTTCTGAAAAGAGAAAAAGCTGTAAAAGTCTTTAAAAAATTCTAGAGGGAATGCAGTGGTAGATGACTTACAATTTCTGGAAGGCTTCCTTCAGAGTAATCTTTGTTCCAGCAACAATTAGATTTCAATGATCAAACTCTTTCAGTTTTTCTTGGAAGTTTCAGAGAAAAAAATAGCTCTGTAATTTCCCTTAAATTCTAGGAATGTCACGTTGATTTCTTGATAGAATGCAGCGAAGGACAAATTACGATTCCAGGAAGGCTTCCTTTAGAGTAACCTTTCTTTCAGAAATAATAGGATTTCAATGATCAAACTCCTTCAGTTTTTCTTGGAATTTTCAGAGAAAAGAAAAAGTTCTATTACTTCACTTCAATAAATTCTAGGAATGTCACGACGATTTATTGATGGAATGCAAGGAGGGACGACTTACGATTCCAGGAAGGCTTTCCCCAGTGTAATCTTTGTTCCCTCTACCTTGACTAGGTCATCCTGTGGCATGTTGAGTTCCTCCTCTGCCACTTGTTCATCGGTCATGGCCACTGTCACCGAGCCTGGGTTGGCTTCCTGATACAGAGGACAGTTCTTGTTGGTCCGCATGTGGCCAATGGCGCCACAGGCACCACACTTTAACTGCAAGTGAAACACAAAAAGGAGACTATTCATGAAATATTTAAACTAAATTTACATCTTCAAATGTAACCCTTTCAGTGCCAGCCACTTTATTAACATATAGCTTTTCCTAACATTACCCTTAAAAAATTATAACTACAAATTGGGTATTTCATAATAAGAAATCGGAAGTTGATCAAACAAGGTTAGTCTTTAAAGATAAATGTAAATTTTCAAAAGGGCCTCAAAGAAAACCTCTCGGTCGTACCCTAACATTGCTTGGTGGTTTCTCCTTTTTCTTCTTCACTGGTTGTAATTTCTCCTTCTCTTGGTTTCTCTTGATGCGCCTCAGCTGTTCCTGGATTCTGTGTTACAGCAATGAGGAAGAGAAATTAAATGGAAATGGGAAAAGAAAACAAGAAAACATACGCAGATAAAAACGGGAGTGAGGAGCATGGGAAATGAATGATAAGCATGATAAGCATGGGTACAAGAGGATGAAAATGGAACGAGCACAAAATGGAGATGGGAAAGAGAAATGAAATGGGAATGAGGATAAAAGTATTGATGAGGTGATGAGAATGAGAAAGAAATGAAACAGAGGAATTGGATGAAAACGAGAAAAGAAACAAAAATGTAGCCGAGGATGAAAAGAGAGTGAGAAAGCAATACTAGGATTGAGGCTACAAACGAGTTAGAAGATGAGAAAGATGTTAGTACTAGGCTGAAATTGAAAAAGAGAAGATGAGAACATATCCCAGTTTTTCACAACACTTTTTCAAAATTTTGAAACTGCTACTCAGTTCCGCTGCTTTAAATAACATTTCGTAGTTTTCCTCGCAACTTTTTAAAATCTTTGAAACTGCTAACTAATTCTGCTGCTTAAATAATATTTCCTAGTTTTCCTTGGCAATTTTTACAAATTTTGAAACTGTTACTTAAATCTGCGTTATCCTTGAAAAAAACAACCAGCATTCTTTCCCAAACCCGTACCTCCTTCTTTCTCGTCGTATTTCTTCTTTGTGGACTTCATCGACGCTGGCAAAGTGGGCTCTATAGATGAGTAAAACAACTTAATATTAACACATATTTGAGCAAGTTCAGTGTTTACATTATATAGTAGAAAATAACCGCGCATACGGAAGAACTGCAAATTAGCAATACAAAAATGGTTAACTAGTTTGATGTTTACGTTCTACATACACTAATAATCTTAAATTTGGATGAGTTAAAAAAGATGGAAACGACACGTTAAGTTAAGAAAAAAACGTTGTTTTAAGGTAAAATTTGTTTAGTCGTTTGTTTAAACAAAAAAGACGAGACGTTACACTAAACCAGTGACGAGATTTAGGATGGGAAGAACCAGATACCACAGGAGTGTGCACTTCACCAATCAAACGTCGCTCTTCGCCGAGAAGCGGGAAAAATTCCCGCCAAAACAAAATACGTACTGGCGTGCGTGCAAGACTATTTTTTGGTTCGAGATTTGATTGGTAACACACTTTTTGGTTCGAGATTTGATTGGTTGCACACTCTTGGTTCAAGTTTTGATTGTTTAAAAGAGAGTATATTTGTAAACGAATTACCGCAAAACAAAAATGAACATATACTTGCCAAGTAAATATGGACTAACCTGACATTTTTATCTTTGTTGACTACTCGAAGGTATGCATCAATAACAGACTGGTTCTTTACAACCTCAGTGCGAGCATATTCTCGCCCCCCTGTTCGGTAAGTTCGTTGGATCAAAAGACGCCGGCCGACCTGAAAAAAAATTACGCAAATGTAAGCGAGGCTGACTCCCAACATATTCAATATCAACAACAACAAATTTAATCCGATTCAAAAATGTTTTATTAATTAAATATCATGCAATGAATCACATGAAAAGTAATATCGTGTCCACTTCTTACGATGGCTAAAGAGTAGGTAAAGGTAAAGTTTAGGGTATCTACTTCCCACCGACCAAATAACGCATATCAAACTGACTCAACGACAGCTGACTGGAACAAAACCTCCATCTGTCTCTCCCTTTCGAAAAATGAATGAAATCATAATGTATATACTATTAATGCTGCAGCGTATCAAGGAATTGGGCTTCAATTTTTTTTAGTACAATTATCACCTTCTTTGTGCTACCTTAATCGGAATGTCCATATTTGGACAAATCGGTAACTGACTGAAAAAAGGGCGGGAGATTTGAAAAAAAATTAAACCATAACGTGTGAAAAATTGCATATTCCTTATTTCTATCTTTTTTCTTCTTTGATCTATTGATTGTCCAAAATGCGGTCCTCTCGGGATGGGGGTAGCACTTTCAGTTGACACATCGAAAAATTACCCAGGAGGGCCAGGAAGGTAGGGATTTTGCGCTAAGCGGATCATGCATCATCGATTTGCAGATGTTAAGGAAGCTCCCAGGAGATCCAGTGAAAACAACATGGTGTTAAATTCTATTGAATTTAAAAGTTAGAACCAGGACTATGGCCACTCTTTGATACGGAACAATATCCAATCTCTCCGTTAGGTTTTTCTATATATCCTAGATTTAAACATTTTTCAAAAGTCGAGAAAAACACCCCACTTAGAAAAACGCCCTTTGAAAGGGCGGACAGGTATTGCGGGGAGAGAACGGTAAGTATAAGGAGAGTATAGAAACCCACCAGAGAGGAACCACCACTCATGATGGATGTGGAATCATCGTCTTCGATTTTCTTCACTCCATCCTTCTGATTTGTTGTTGAAGACTTCCCATTGCCATTCTGAAACAAAGGTTTAGAAAGCGTTGGTGTACCTCTGATCTACCAGGGTTCACACTGAGGATGATGAACGAAATTCCTTGACTTTTTTCCCTGACCAAATGCCATCTCTCATGATCCAGAAATATCAAACAATCAAAGAACCATTTCAACAGAACAGGCTACTAACACTTCAGTTCAACTTTAGATGCAAATTACGACTTTTGATTCTTCATGTATGCAGAGCATTATGCGTATATGTGTGACAAACGTGTGACATTGGCATTTTCTCGGCACATTATTTTGTGTTCAATTATTATTAAGACTTTATTCTCCAAAAATCATAGCTCAAAAAATTAAAGTTCCATGACTTTTCCATGACCTTAGAAATTTTTACTAAATTCCATGACCTTTTCAGGCCTGGAAAAGGCCGTTTAGAAATTCCATGACTTTTCATGACCGTGTGAATCCTGTATACAGTTGAACCCCGGTAACTCAAACTGCCAAGGCAAACTCGAATTACTTTGAATTATCGGTGTTTTTGAGTTATAGGGGTTACAACATGAGGCAAATCTAAGGGAAAGAACAGATTTGCTTAGAGTTAGCGGGGAGTTCGAGCTACCAAGGATTTGAGTAATCGGGGTTTAACTTTAATAGATTTCACACTGAAAACCTCTCTATCTACTGCATACTCTAGCCATCCTACTGGAAAGCAAACTAAACTTTCTAAAATGTTTTGATTTTACCACTGAAAACTTACCGTCTGCAAGGTTATCACAACACACGCCAATAACTCATCTAAATATCGGTCTCTAGCAGTAGACTATAACAAACTTACCGATTCCTTCAGTGGTTTATCTTCACTAAGGAGTCTACGGAGTTTTAATCTCTCTTCTTCCTCTTGTTCGTGAGTGAGCTGGGTAGTAAAAAGAACCTATTTCAACACGATGGTATCTAGTTCCTGACAGGCTATTATATCTGCCAGCCCTTTTTTTGCCCCTGAGCCAAGAACTCTAATAGCGTCTATATGACCACAAATCAATTCGCCGTTTGTTTGAAAGACTGCGACTTTCAGTAGTTTAAATTAAAATACTGTTTTAATAATTCTGCTTATGTAACGCGTCAATTTATCCCAACTTGTCAAAATTCATTTTCACAAAATTTCATGAAGTTCCTAACGTTTAAATTAACCTTCCCTGAAGAGTAGAAATGATCGGTGTTATTCATTCTAGCCTTTGAACCAGCTCTATCAATATTCGATACAAAAGTTGCAGTTCTTGTCAGTAAAAATTTTTTAAATTTAGCTGGAAAACAGTTAAGGAATGAAACTTGTGTATCTGGCACGCTTAGGTCGTGTTTCCATTTTTCTACATACTTGTACTCCAGTTTTCTTGTTTGCCAGCATGCTCTCAAGGTTTTTTCCCAGTTCGTCAATATCACTTGAGGCGTCATCACTGCTGCTCTCCTCATCCGTAGACAACACTTCAGTTGATGACAGAATTCTAATCGTCGATAAGAACAGCAAGAATTAGTGACTCTGGTATTAACAACAATGAAATGGATGGTTTTCCCTCTTTAGAATCAGCACCAACACCAAATCTGTTCTCCTCAATTACTGTACTATCTCGAACAATAGCTGCCCTCGTATAATCATCCCCCTCCCCCAACGTTTACTAGCTTCTTTTTCTCTAATCGCCTCCCCCATATGTTCAAAATCGACATCTTGGGTAACAAAAAATCTTTCGTTTAATTGTTCACAACTGAACAGTTACAAAAGCACCGGTTTGCAGAAATTTTCGTAGCGGTAAATATGGACGACTAAGCTGAAATTGGAGTCTGATCTGTAAAAATAACCAGTGACCCCCTCTGAGAAATGTTTGAAAAAATCGCCTTCCCTCAAATAATCGCCCACCTTTCAGTGTGAAAATAGAAATAATCATTCCCAGTATACTGAACGAATTTATTTTCGAAACTTGAAAACAAAAAATAAAAATACTTGCCTGTTCTGAAGCTCAAAAATCCTCTGGCACTCTTCTTTGTATCTCTCTTGGTGCTCGGCGATAGTGAATCGAGAACCACGAGCAAACTTGCTCATGCCTAAGACCATCAAAGACACTAGTAAATTCTCTCATTATAGATCCACACGTTTCTTAAACAGATTATCTTTATCAAATGTGATATCGAAGCTCACAGTCAATAAGTTTCCTCACTCGTGAAATCTCTGTTTTCCACTTAAAGATAAACTTTTTATGTTCACATCACCATGTAACATCTTTGTAATTATATACATGTACTGTTTTGCAAGAGATGTTAAACAGCAAATTCAATTTTTTCAAAAATTCCTTTAAAATCTTTCTGACATAGAGGTTAGGCAAATCCCTAAACTTTGCCATCACTGGAAGCAGGCTGCTATCTTAACTCTGTTATTTTAAACTCAACCACAATACCTTCTTCTCCAGATTTAGCCGCTTCAGTTGACATTGTCCGCACAACATCAATAACTTCCCATCTAGATAGTTTCTTTATCTAAAGGCAACATTTAGATTTCAAACTCAGTACATGTCAATCACAAAATTAACCACACGACATACACAGCACAAAAAGGTTGATTTCTAAAGCGTCTTCCACACTAGGATAAAATCAATTCTATCATAAGAAACAACTTGTGTTATGAAAGTTTCATGATCATCTACACGAAAATATTCAAAAGTTGTTGAGGGCCACGACGTTTCAAGTGCTTACAGCTAGTCTTCTTTAGGTGATGTTTCGAGTGCTTACACCTAGTCTTCTTCAGGCGATGTGTAGAAGAAGACTAGAACTGTCAGTCCAAACGCTGTGGTCCTCAACAACTCATACCGTGAGACAATTGAAAATTTTCACTACGTATCCCTAATCCCCGAAGAATAAAGTCTTTCAATTTGTTAAACATCTAGTCAAAATATCAACTGAAAATAATCCGTAACCTTACCTCTTCTTCCGAGACTCCAAAGTTTCTCAGCACTTGTCTGGCTTGCTTCAATGAAAGCCTTCTCAAGTCGGCATCTGTTCCTGTCACAGTTTTCTGTTTTCTTATCTGTGGTGAGTTGGAGTTTGCCTCATCCTGTTGCTGTAGGTAACAAATAGAACAAACAATCAAGTTCTTCAATCAAACTCCCGAACTTCACTCCTTACAAATAGAATTAACGTACGCTTGAAACAGCTTTAACCTTTCCATATTTAAACTTATTTCGCCATTCACTTTTTGTTTATCACACCAAGATAAAAATACAATATAACTGCAAATGCCTGATCACAGATTTTAACTTCTTTTTTCGTTCACTCCAAAAAACTTGTTACCATTTACAAACATGAATGGAATTTTAAATACTCAACCCTTTTTGTGATCATAGGAACATGCATCTTCCGAATAACAGATAGCAGTAATGTTTATGACAAGTTGACTTCTTGTTTTAAGAGATAAATCTGATCCTTACATTTTCTGAGGAAAGTTTGTACTCCTTATTTTATTTCCAGTGAGTGACTTATTTACGATATTACTTATACTTGTACACGGGATGAATCAGAACTTTAGCTATGACTGTGTCTCATTTGGTCAATCTAAACACGTCCTGCCTATTGTCAAAAGTGAAGCTACTTTGTAGTTACTTCCCTTAGTTTCTTGTCCAGTGAAAAAAGACTTAAGCACTAATCTGTGACACAAGATTTACCACACATTTAACTGTTGAAGTACCTTGGTAGCCATGGGCTTGTTAGGGACTCTGACATACGAGAATCCCTCACCACACCCCGTGGGATCAGCGGCCCCTGTGACAGCCAACTGACACTTGCCTCTCATGGCTGAAATGAAAGCTCTGGTGGTATTCCATGGAGCACAGCGGACCTTGATTGGAAGAAATAGGAAAATATTATGCAAAAACGAGAAAATAGTAGATCAGAGACAGCTGTGAAAACCGTATGGGAAAAGAGACATACTGCAACAAGTATAATCATAAGGTTCTACGAGCTGTCTCTTGGTTGAATATAATTTTTATAACGGAATTTGCCATGATTTAGCTGTTATCCCTGTTCATCAGTAGCTACTTGAAAAGCTATGGTATGTATGCATAATGTAAGCAGAGAGCACAAATTCGTTCAATACCACAGAATTCAAACCAATATAAACACAAACATCTTCCTTTAAACAACAAAACTCCTGTCTGGTGTTGAAATTGACTACTCTCATTGGCTAATAGATAGTTCTGTTTGTTTATTTTATTGTAAATGTATTTGGGAATAGAAAATCTACATCGTACATGCATCACTCACCTCATCATCAACTTTGTTTTCATTATCATCGTTGTCATCTTCAGGGGAAAACAAAGACTTCTCGCCATACCCAGCATCCTAAGAAGTTATTGGAGATGTATCAATTAATAACCCTTTGACTCCTTCATAGTGTATTGATCAACATCCATCAGTACAAAATAAGGTGGCTGGTTTTGAGAATAAGAACTTTCATCACTGGGATCATTACAATGTTTAACATCTAATATATTCCACAGTTCCTGAGCAATGTAGCAAAACTGAAAACCCACCAGTTTCTATGTAAGTATTCAGTTTAGAAGAAAAGGATTACAGTTATCGTGAGGCAATGTTGTGGTTTAGAGTATTGCCTCAAACATCAGGTAACATCTTTGTCTGCAAGTCACCCAAAGAAAAAGGGAATAACAGCAGCCATTCATCGAACTGAGGCAGATAGGCACTCAAAGCAGACAAGGTGGAAAACTAGGTAGGTACTGCTATCAAAGACGGCAGCTGCCACCAGAATAGCTTGGTAATGTCATCAAAGGAGACCCATTTGTCATTAAAGTAGATAAAAATTGCCATCAACATAGACGAGTACTGTCATCATTGAAGATGGGTTATGCCCTCGCTGTAGATGGGAACTGTCATCAACGTTGATGGACTGCCATTGTCGAAGTAGATAGGTTTTACCATTGTTGAAGAGGGGTACTGCCATTAACATAGATGGTACTGGCGTCACCATAGATGGGAACTGCCCTCGTCGTAGATGGGTACTGCTATCATCGTAGATGGGTACTACCATCGTAAATGGGTACTGCCATAAATGTAGATAGGCAATGTCATCTACATAGATGGATACTACCGTCGTAGATGGGTAGTGCCATCAGTGGAGAAGGGTACTGTCTTCGCCGTAGATTGGTACTGCCCTCATTGAAGGCAGGTACTCCATCAAAGTAGATGAGCTGCCATCATCATAGATGGGTTCTGCCATACCATATATAGGTACTGCTTTTAATGTAGATTTGTACTGCCATCATTGTAGATTGGTACTGTCATCAACATAGATTGATAATGCACCGTAGATTGGTAATGTCATCAACATAGATTGACTTTAAAGTTGATTGGAACCGATATCCAGCATATTATTATTGAGTTACAATATCTCTGTAACTTGATTTCTGTGTCTTCAACAACAAAACTTAAGACTTACAAACAACCTTAAAAGGGTTAATTTTAATCTGATCAGCACTTTTTTCACATTTGAGGGTGAGTAGGTTATCGAAAAGGGTTCATTTCTAAAACTTAGTCTCCCGTTTCTTATTTTTGATTGATAAATGATAAGCTCTTCCAACCTTTAATCTCTGTTCAGCTGCCAACATGCTATAGTAGGCACAACACTGCTCAGGGAACACCATCGCTCTCATCTCTTCCTCCGTTGGTAACCGGAAATCACTCTTCAACACCCACCAGTTGCAATCAACTCCTGTTAAGCAATCGGTCCCATATTTAGACGTTTACCTAGGTGACTTAATCAAAACTCATTTAAAATCTTCTAAATGGAGCTCATTTAATTGAGATTATTTAGTTCGATTTATGTACTTAAACCATATATATGTGTATATGTCTTATTCCAAGGGAGGGTGGAGGGGCAGGAAAAGAATAGGTATTTCATTAAATGTCCGTGCCCAAGGGAATGACTTTTGGTCTTGCCAAGATGAGGCCATTCAATTTTCTCCTTTTCTGATGCTGCCAATCATTCAACGAACTCTAATTATTAGCAACTCTATTGACTCTTTTTCCCTCAGCTGGTATTTCAGTATTCTTAGCTTAATTATTTGACTTCCCTGGGAGTGACTTCTGCCAAGAATCTTCCAGAAATGGCCCTACAACTCCCTGGGATAAGAAGATTGGATGCTTTAGTTACATTTTTTAATCATTTCCACTTACATAAATTTTGCAAAATTTTCTCTCAACACCCCAATTTGTTTAGTGGCTTTGTTTCAGAGTTTTAAAAGCTAGAAGGAAAAACACCATCTTCTTTTATCATATCAAGCCACTAAAACAATTATTTATTCAAATGCAGTCAAACTGCCTATCTCGATATATCATTCTGTCTATTTGCCTTCTAAAAAATACTCTGCTTCCCTATATGTAGGCACGTTGTTAACCTATTGCAGTTTAATCTACCTGACTTAAACTCTTCTTCTAACCAAACTGTGTCTTCCTGATCTCCTGTAACAGAGAATGACTCGATGGCATCAGAAGCTACATTTACCCCTTTCAGAACAATCAGTGTTTGTTAAGTACAGAACGAATACTAATCTGAAAAATGCATCATGAAATTCGAACGTAGATTAGAAATGATGCAATGGGGAAATAACAGTAACGTGGTATTTTGTTATTTAATACAACAATATAATCAGGCAATAGTGAAAGACTGTACTCAGAAAGTATATATCTCAGAAAGGAGAACAGATTTACATGATAGCAACGCTTAAACAATTGTAAATCCTTTGACACCGTAAGTCCCGAGTTCAAAATGCAGTGGTCGACTTTATTCAATCAAAATAAACTAGAATGTAGATTAGGAATGATGCAAGAATTAAATAAAAGTAACGTGTTATTTTGCTATTTAATGTGAAAATATCACTAGGCAATGATGAGAGATTAAACAATGATCTTAGAAAGGAGTTAAAGAAAGGTAAACAAAATCCCTTGATGCCGTAAAGTCACGTGTTCAAAATGGTCAAATGGTATTTAATCAAAATAAATTATTAAATGTTTGTTGACCCTTTGCCATTTGCCACCTTGGGGAGTTCCTTAGTTGGAGCGACTATAAATAAATCATTGTATTATTGTATTGTCTAGCGCCCCTGGGCCACATGGCGTAGAACATCGGAAAAGGAGTTAGAAGATCTGGGGTTGTCCTGGGCAGTCAACAGGAAAATGGCGCAGGATTGTCGATGCTGGAGAACAGTTGTAGAGGCCTTGCGTGCCCGATGGCACGGCAAGGATAGATGATGATGATGATGATGACGATGATGATGATGATGATGATGATGATGATGACGATGATGATGATGATGATGACGATGATGATGATGATGATGACGATGATGATGATGATGATGATGATGATGATGATGATGATGATGATGACGATGATGATTGTCTACAGTTCTTTTATTTCTTGGCTGTTTAAAACAACCAAAGAGAGAGGAGCTGTGGATAAATGACACGACAAAAAATGTTCAAGAGTGAAATATTTAACAGAATCCATTATTCCTCTATTTTATTTACCGATACTAAAAGGACGCTTTTAAAGCAAAAATTAAACACCTGCCTGTTCGTTTGAAATCAGCACAAAGTTTGAGACGTTTCCTGATGCTACTTTCTGAGTGGTTAGGAAAGGCTCTTTTGATATCTTCCATCTTGATTCGCCTTGGTGTGTCCTGACTCTTCCAGAACAGCCGGTATATGAATACCTGGTAAAGTATAAATATAAATTCTTTATAATTAGAATGTAGTTTTCTTTATCACCAGTTCGAAAATACTTCAGTAGTTTATTTGACAAGTCTTAATTTTTCATATCTAATAATGGTTTATGAAAAGATCAGACGGCCAACAAAAGCAAAATGATTGGTAACTTTGTAGGCTTCCAACTACTTTTACAGAACTTAAATATATCCTTACCTGTAAGAAATCTCTTGAATGGATGTTGGCCTTCTTAGAGTTTGGCCCCGGAACCTCAAACTTGGGGCATTCTTGTCCCACCAGGAAAATCGAGTTAACATTACGAATAAAGAATCTACGAAAAGAAGGAATTTCAATCGGTATTGCGACAATCAGCGTCTTGATGGCGCAGCAAATATTTAAGACTTTCTAAAAATAGTTTGAAATCAACAAAACAACAAAAAACGGACAACAATAAAAAAAACCAACTACGGTATCCGGAGCTCAAGTTTGCCATGTCCTTTGTCCAAAACAGTACGTAAACTTGGTTTTTAGACACCTGGATCATTCATTGAGTTTGTCCAAGAGACAGCTCTAATCATTCCCTCACTTCAACCAAAACCTTCACGGGATTCTTTGAAAAGACATTTGTAATTATTCTCTCAGAACAACTATTATTTATAGCTCATTGTCCATAGTGCAACAGTAATCACTTTCTTATAAGGCAACTAGGTTCTTCACAGATTTTGTCCAAATGGAAACTTCAACAATTCTCTTAGAATAATTAGGTTACTTCACTGGGATAGTCCAAGGAAGGCTGTAAAAAGCTAGATATCATCGGTACCACAGTAGTTTGTGAAGCCTGGAATTATCACAAACCTTTACTTTTACTTATAACCAACACAATAAATACGGATCTTACAAGCTATTGCCATACAGATATGGTCATTTCTTTAAGCATATCTCTTTGAGTTGAATAATCATGACTGTAAAAAGATAAATTTATCTGATTTTGACAAATACAAAATATCCGTGAGCTTCCGACCAGAGCGGGACACTATTTAGCCAGCTTGGGGAATGATCACAAAGTTTTTCTTTAGGAAGACCCAAGGACGAATGGTGCATTGCACAGAGCTTTCACCATTCAAAGCATCCATCTTCCATCAGCATTAAAATCAATGACTTCAAGAAACTGCTTCAACAGTTCGACATCAGGTACATGTAAAGAGCTGTTTCAAAATATATTATATTGCTTTTAAGCAATATTAAAATATATAATATTAAAATATTATTACCATTCATCGACAATTTGTTTGAACAAAAACGCAAGTGAATCTTGTAACAACTATGGCATTAGATATGGCATTTCTGCAAAACTTAACGTTTTTGAATTTCTTTACTTCATCAACTCAAATTGCCATTTAATGGAGGTTGTCCGACTTTGGGCTCTTTTCCTGAAAATTTCGACCCAAATTTCCTAAATCTATCTATTATCAAATAAAGATCCTTAAATTTGTAACACTAAAACGTAAAAAGTCATACCCATTTATGTTTCTTATAACCAAGAAATCAGTTTCAGGCATCTGATGGTGATAGATTGGAGCTCTGAACAGATTGTTTTCAAATGCTGAGATGTGCTCTCCAGGTTTTAGCTGTCCTAGGAATGGGGATAACTGGTGAACTGGAACGTTTTCTCCAAACGGGAGGTTTGGAGTGCTGTCCTCTTTACTGCCAGGTTTCTACAAGTACGAAAAGTCCAGTCAGTCAACAATTAAGCTAAACGCTTTTTCAAATGCAGCAGAGAAATTTGTTTAAGGTCATTCCCCAGTTTTGCATTGTGCATCTTTACTGCGCATATTTGAAATTTTAAATTGTTTACACATTTTTGTCATATTCTAGTGAGTGTTGAACTCTTAAAGACATATCAGAAAAAAAATTAATGCAAAAAATAGTTTCCTTCATAATATATGGGGCATTTTGTTTAACTTTTTCTAGTCTCCCCTCGGAAGTGGGGAAAAACCGGACATGTTTGCCGGTTTTCCTAGAGTTTCTTCTAAACAAGCATGAGTACCACATGATTTTTTTAGTCAATCAATGAAACTTCAACAGGAATCTTTGAAGAGAAAAAATAGGGAAAATCTCAGTGTTGCAAATGCGGAAAAACATGAAAAACAGACGAGACTACACTCTTTCTTTATTTACTGGAACCATGGCAACAACAAAAGCGCATGAAGATTCCTCCTTATCAAAAATGTTTTTGCTGAAAATCAAAAAATATTATTCTCCTAGCCCAGAAGAACTCTTTACGCTATCTTTCTTTACTTCCCTTATGTTCCTCGATGTTATCTTGGTTGGCCACATTAGGAAACTATAGTTTTAACTTCAAGCTTACAATAAAAGAAAAATAGCCCTGGAGGGGTTGCTTGTGGCAATCATATCTCAAAAGTGAACACGGGCACAACCCTTTTTTATTCCATTTTTGCAGTTTACATATAATGATTGACAAATGGCGAAAGTTTAACAAAAATCTCAGTGTAGGTTCTATTTCAATGGAATGACCTTAACCTACACTTCATTGACTGATTCAAAGTTTAAAAACCAAATACGGTTATTCGTTTCTTATCTTACACTGTTCGTAATTTAAACATTTTCAACTGGTTAGAATGAACAACAGCAACAAGAACATTTTCATAAAATCTTCCAGACAAGCAGAACGAATACAACAGTATTGGGTTTTATCATCCGGGTCAAAGTTAGAACAAATAATACTAATCATTGCTTTTCAAAACAAACAAAAGGAAGGGTTATTTTATGGTTTCCCACAGACAGTTCGTAAATCAGAATAATAGATTCATCGTTTCCTTACTTCAATAGGAACAAAAAGAATGGTCTCTTTTTAGAAGCATGGCATTCGACATGTGATAAAAACGCAGGGAATGACCACACAAATATTCCTGCAGTTTTCCGAAGCCTTTGTCCTCAAAACAATTCCAAGTGATTTTAAGTTGTATTTCCAGAATCTTGTTCTTATAGTTTGATGGTTGTCAACAAATTTACATTTTATCACCGCTGATGAAGGCAGATGTACCTGTCGACATGTTCAGTAAATTTTAACAATTTTTTAAATCAGAGACAACTATACACTTACATTCTTTTTAAAAAGAAATGGTCTTTTCATGGATACTGCCCAAATGGTCTATATTACAAAAATTCCATCTACTCTTGAAACATGCACGATTGCAAAAAGGTTGTTCTAAACAGTAGACAAAATTACTCGACCTTACAATAACTTAATAATAATTATTTTACTTAATATAGTGCTTTTGTGCATATAAATGATCAAAAGTGCTTTACATGTAGTGAATAAAACGACACAAAAAATGATTTTCATTTCTAGTTACATCATGGGACAATCTATTTAAAATACTTATTAAAATATGGTTGAAGCACTAATACAGATTAATATGGTATAAAATTACTAAGAACACTAATTAAAAAACTATTTAGAACAATTTGCATTACTGACCCTTTTGAAGTAATTTCTGATACGTGTGTTCATTCCGACTGCCATGATAAGAGGTGGGTATTCCTCGCAGAACTCAGCAAGCACCAGATCACCATCCGCTCCCGAGAGATCTCCTGGTGTTCTCATGAAGAACATTTCACCACCACCTGAAGCCAGCCGATCCTTTTCTCGCTCCTTTTTAAAAAGAATTAATGTAATACTCACTTTATTAATATCTAACAATACAATACAGTTTAATCAACTTTATTATAGTGTCAAAACATCTAGCGTTAGAAACGTGCAACACTAATTGCGGAAACTTTAGTTAATATTGTATAACTAGTTTTAAAACTTATAAATTTAGTTTAGATTTAAAAAATATTGTTTAGAGATATTCAAAACAGATAAAAACTAATGGTAGCGATAAAAAGTTTCGAATTTTAAAGTTTCTTCTTAGTACATAACATGTCCCTACATGACTTACTCAAAATAAGGCATCTGTTGATGCCAAAATGAACGTTTATCAAGCATATAAACCACTGAAGATGAATGGCCAAATTCTCCTAAACCCGTAACATGAAAAATATGGGTTGTAGTTGGGAGAATTTTGCAACCCCTCACTTGAGATAACTAGGACGCAAAATGAATAAAACGTTTATACCGTTCTAGTATTTTATATGAACTGCAACAAAATCTGTATTGTAGAAGTATAAATGTTGAGGTTTTGCACAAACCATTACATCAAGTAGGTAAACCCCCGCCATTTTTGATTAGATAGAAACCTGGTATAATCACAAAACTTAAGTTTTACTAAACCATTATACTAATAATGAACCTCTTACAACAAGCTTTTGCAAATCAGTTATATGGTTATTACTTTAAGAATACATCTTTGAGTTGCATAATTAAGACTGTAAACTAGTTAAATTTATTTTAGTTTGACAATCATATATATCCGTGAGCCTCCGACCAGAGCGTGACACTCTATTCAGCCAGCTTGGTGAATGATCACAAAGTTTTTCTTTAGGAAGACCCAAGGACGAATGGTGCATTGCACAGAGCCTTCACCATTCAAAGCATCCATCTTCCATCGGCATTAAAATCAATAACTTCGAGAAACTGCTTCAAAGGTTTGTATAATAGTCAGTTTATAAACACCTTACTTCTCCTTACATGCAACTAAAACCACTGAAGATGAATAGCAAAATTCTCCTAAACCAGTAACATGAAAAATTTGGGTTGTAGAAGGGAGAATTTAGTAATTCATCACTTGAGGTAACTAGTACTGAAAGGGTTAAAGTTCCAACGGATGCAGAATGAACCAAAAAATTTACTATTTTATTTTTTTTTTTTATCTTACCATATTGTAATCAAAAAAGGGGTTCTTTGGTAGTATGTAAAATGTTTATATCATGCTAATAAAGCTTTCTATTACTTCTATAAGAACTGCAAGAAAATGTATATTATGGTAGAAGTATTAACTATTTGTTGAGCAAATAAATTTTGAGGTTTTGCACAATTCATTGTTATCAAGTAGGTAAACCCTTATCATTTTAAACGAAAGGTATGGCTACACAATGCAACATTGCCTGTAACATTGCGTGCAATGAAAGAGTTTCACTCGGTAGCCACCCCTGAAATTGTTGCCTGCAACAGTGTGTGCAAAGTAGAAACCGATCCTATATTCCTGCAGCATTGCAAGCATTGGTATCATCCTGTGACTACACAAAGGGTTTCAGTTGTGTGCAACGTTGCATGTAGTGTTGTACCATGTAGCCATGCTTTGATTTAGCTGCTGTTGAAACTTCTAGCTCACTTTACAAGGCGCATACAAAGATATGAAATATACTCAAACACAACACAAATGATTTGGGGGAAGTAGAGCAAAGGTATGCACAATATCACAAAAATCAACATCAGTTGCAGCCTACCCTAGCCTTTTTCTTGATGTGTTTCAATAAGCCATACACGGAATGCCGTCCCGGCTTGCAAAGTGGACCATAACTTGGTCTTTTTAGGGGAACGCGATGGAACATACGTAGATCTTGCGGTGACATGTATGTTGGAAAAAATGGTCTCTGAAGAGCTAGAGCGGGCGTTGAGTGCTGCAAAAAAATACAAAGTATTTCTTTCCAATATACTGCATTCCTTGCAACAACATAAAGTTAGTCGCTATTCCAAAAATTTTATCTTTTGGATCTACAATAAAATTAGCTATAACTTGTACAAGTTATCTCAGAATGAACAAAAACATACCTACTGTAAATCTTAAGAGTACAAAAGAGCAGCTGCAGCATCGTAACACTCATGGACAGCTGTTATCACAACATTGACTACTCACTCTACTGACTACCATTGAAGCAAAGCAAATTATCTTAATCATCACTTTTACAAGCTAAAAGTGATCAAACAAGCTTTTACCTGGACAAGATTTGAACCCATTGTTGCTTCAAGTGAACTCTCAACATTATCTGTAGCAGCATTGCACAACA
Source organism: Hydrozoanthus sils (assembly GCA_027575215.2). NCBI lineage: Eukaryota > Metazoa > Cnidaria > Anthozoa > Zoantharia > Hydrozoanthidae > Hydrozoanthus > Hydrozoanthus sils. Next base: position 4,404 of record JAOBRD020223849.1, on the reverse strand, counting down.
AAAAGTTGTTAAAAAATATCATGATTTGTACTGCAGTTATACGCAATGATGTTATGTTACGATCTTTGTAGTTGCAAAAGCAAAAAACTCATGAAAAAAATTCAGGTTTCAACAGGACTCGAATCCATGGCCGTCTAAAGTCCTATTACATTGAAGCATGATTATTTTCCGGGCTTCTCTTTTGCAATTGCTTAAATTGCGTTCATAACCACGAAGATTCTATTAATTCTTATCTCATATGCTTTCTAACTTCTTCTGAATATGTAGCATAAATATTGTTTAATATTTACCAACATTTTTTAAGATGACTCATCTACACCTGAAAAGGTACGAATATCTTTGCTTTCTTTCACTGCTTCCAAACAAATTGACTGAACACTATTAACAAGTTATGTATTACATGTCTTTTGCTTTCCCAAACTTGTCACTAAGACAAAGAATTACTGCTTTTCAGGTACGTTTATAGGTAAAAAAGGAAAGGTTCTCACAATAAGTACAAGACTCTATCTTAGGAAACAGACTTGGCAGGTACCCTTAGAAAAATAATAACATTATTTTCTATACTTCCTGTTATTTATAGCATTAATAACAAATGTGTCCCATTCACATCAGAACAATTCCTTAGACTGCCTCAATCTAGGTATATACAGCAATCTTACTTAATATAATTAATTACCAAAATGTATATTAATTTTGCAAGAACTGCATGCACAATATATTTTATAATACCTAGTGGTTACTGAAATAAACTGAGTTTAGTTGAATAATCCTTTAACATAAAATCAATTTTGCAAACCAGGGTTTCACTTACTGTGCTTTGCACTATAATATTCATCATTGGACAAGTTGAAAGGGTCTTTTTGGGGCTCTTCGGGGCTATTCTCCTGCAATACATAAGGCAAGTTACAGTCCTAATTGTATTGCAAAATTCTCCCAACTAGAGCACACACTTTTCATTTCGATCCCAATAGAACACTGTCACCCGTTTAATAAAAGAGATTATCATGATTGATAGTTGTTCTTGGTTTTGTATGTCATCAGCAAAAATCTAAAAAATCAGTGCACTTTGCCACCTCTTTTATTCCAAAGTTTAAACATCAAATCTCACACATTATGGTTCTTTCTTTTTTGTGAAACACACTGACAGCAAAACAAAAGTAAAAATAAGTAGTACATCAAGAGAAAAAAAGGCATTGAATCAAGTTACCTCGACTTCTTCTTCATTTTTGTTGTTTTTCCCAAGAATGAGTTTAGATTTGTTTTTTGACTCCTGGAAAAACAGTACCATGTAAAACTTTGTTAACACTTACTCTTAACACACACAATTCATTTGATTTCATGTTAATATAACTGGGTATGCTTCACAAAATAAATGGTTGACAAATGAACAGAAACAATGTCTCTCTATGTGTGAATATAAAGAACATGCAAAAACATGTTGTGTTTTGTAGTAAGTTTCTAAGTCGACCCCCCATTTTGCAGCCAAAAAAGTGCAAGTTTTAGAGTTCCCGTGTGTAAGTAGTTCTCAATATTTTGCAAGATAAAAATACCAAAAAATCTAAGTTTGTAACAAAAATTTGAGAAAGAAATACAAAAAAACAATAACACACAAATTACACAGTGAGCAAAGTACATAATTATTAGTAATTTCATTTTTTACGATAATCAATTGTTTGTACACAGTACACTGTAAAGATCACAGAATTTGGTGTTAAAAGGTCGACTTATACACAGCAAAATACGGTATGTACAAACATTTTCATATGCTGTATGCATTTATCAATATTTTATGCAAATTAAAGTGTATCACACAGGATTTCACACAAGTTGCTTTTATTGTACTTTTTAGAACTTGATGCTTCTGTTTCTGCCTCCTCTACATGTAGAGCAAATTATTCTGGCAATTTTTTCATATTTTCTAGCCCAACATGATAATCACTCACCATAAATAATCAATCTAAATGACAGTTTTCAACCTACAGTACCTTCTTTGCAGCCTGAGTGGGGGTAGAGTTCTCTTTACTATGGTTCTTGTCCTCTGGGATGCCAAGGATGATGTTCTCGTCATTAGGATCCAACAACATTACAGGTGGAGTGGGTAAGGATGGCATTGCCTAAAAACAAACCAGTATAAAAAGGGATCAATCTAAGCAAACTGTTAAGCATGCAAATAGCATCGCATTGGGTGTGTGTAAGGATGCTGAACCAGTACAGCCATAGAGCAAACAATTCTTAAGAAGCTCAACAATTTGAAATAAGTCTGAGAAATCTCTGTTTCCATACCTCTGAGTCCCAGATGATCTTATCTTCCCATCTGCCATAAACCAGTTCTTCATTCTCAACAGGGAATATTGAGTACCACGCTGATGGCTTTCTTCCTTCTGGTGCACTGTTTGCACCAAGTCTTGTAACAGATGACAATGTCTTTGCATTAGCTTCAATAGCCATTCCTGTCTTTTTTAGGACAGTTTCCAAGGCAGGGTGTTTAGCTCCTAGAGAAAAATGTGTTCCACAAGGGATCATTAACCATTTCAATTCCAGTTGTAGTTGTAAATCTTCCCAACTATATTTTTAATGAACCAGTTTGGGAAAATTTTACTTTGCATCTTCAGTAGTCACTTTCTCTGATCAACCCTAAGTTACCAAATTTATTATTTAGTATGTGTTATGTGAATAGAATTTAGATTTTGATATTAAACTGATTGGCACTGAAAGGGTTAAAGACTTTGGGAAAAAAAGATAATTCAGTGGTTGTGCAAGACTTGCCATAACAGAATACTTTGAACAGGTGTCTCCATGTCATCAATCAGTATTAATTAAGGAAGACGAGGTTGGGTTAAAAAATGTACAGGTTATGAAATATTTTTTTGGAAATTTTATGGGAGCTTAAAATTTTTCATGTATTTTTTGTAATAGGTAAAAAAAGCTAAAACAAGCTACTAAATGTCAAGGCAGGGTATGTTAATTTTTAAGACAATTAAGATTGAGCACAAAAAACTAAGATGTAAAATGCCAGATTTGTCCAGCCTGGTACTCCCCATAAACACTGCCACTCGTTGCCAGGGTAACCCTAAGAGAAGTTTCTATTTTCTTTTTTTTTAGCTTTTTATGTAATATTTTCCCTAGCACTTACCAAGTCAGGCTATGAAGTGAAAAATTGGATAGACCTTTCCAAATGAGGAATAGCTGTGAAAAAATTTTGTAAAAATCTTTTACAGTTCTCGAGATACTAACATTTCAATGTTTTTCACTGATGACGTCACCTTGTTGGCAGGCAAATTTTCACTCTTTTGAAATCTGCTGTAGATCCATGACCATTGGATGAATTTTAACCAAACTTGGGCTGATGATGTATCTGGAGGTTTTCTTCAGAATAGTTATTAATTTTCGTTGTCATAGCAACAAACTGGGTTCCAGGCTCCAGATGGGAATTTCCAAATTAATGAGGTTTTTTCATTAAACCAGAAGTTGTGCAACATATTACAACATAATTTTTATTCTTCTTACCATGTAAAAGAAAAAACAAAGATTTGGTTTAATTGCCTCGGTGAAAGTTCTTGGAGTAACTGAAAATTTGTTTTTGTACAAATGGGGCCTGGTACCAAGTTTGTTGCCATGATGATGAAATATTGTTAGTTTTCTGAAGAAAACCTCCAGATACATTATCAGCCAAAGTCTGGATAAAACTCACCCAAAGGTTATGGATCTACAGCAGATTTTAAAAGATTGAAAAATTGCCTGCCAACAAGGTGACGCCATCAGTTGAAAACATTAAAATGCTAATATCTCAAGAACCGTAAAAGATTTTGACAACATTTTTTCAGGGCTATTCCTCATTTAGCAAGGTCTATCCACTGAGGTAATAAAATTTTTCACATTATAGGCACTTTAAGGCGGCTATCCAACTTTTTAATGTTTTTGTGTATTGACCTTTCAGTCCATGTTAAATTGACATATTCTCTCTACTGGTGATTTTTACTTTTTACCTTCTGTAGCTTGCTTTGTTTGACAATTCCAATTTTCTCATTACCAAAAGACTCTTTTTATGTGTGGTATGTAAGAAGAAAATACTAGATAATGGCAACTGACTAGAACTGGGCATGAAAGGGTTAATACCATGGAGAAAATTACTGGCACCTGTTAAATACAACATTGACAGGAAACTGTTTTTTTGTGCTTTCGCTTAAAGTGCCCATAACCTTTCGTTTTTTGTTTACTCGTCTACATTTCCGAAAAAAATTTTGATTTGAAAAAAAAAATGCGAGTTTTTTTACGAAACTTTTAACTCTATATTTCTTTGTTTATCCTTGTCACTGATCATATGGATGACCGACTCACCGTGATGTAGATTAAGGAACTGCATCACCGTTGCATCAAATCAAAACTAATTCTGTCAGAGGAGGA
>JAOBRD020223741.1:4934-24283 GCA_027575215.2 Hydrozoanthus sils | reverse complement strand
AGATAAAAGTGTGGAGTTGGCGACCATAAATTGCATGAAAATGTGAAGTTTGGCGGCCATTACTGTATGCATATTAAATATGGGTGAGTACGGAAATTTTATCATCGAATCTTCTAACAAGAGAGAATAAAAGTACACGTTGGTTGGACGTCTCAATACTTGCCAGATGGCACACGAAGTTTATCGTCGAGTGCTGAAAGGATCCCTCACAACCACGGGTGAGAGAAACGAACCTCGTAATATTCTGTTTTTTTTATAGATACTGATGAAATTCCTTCATAAACACTATTTTTTTTTAAAAGAACCTGCTGCTTCCATGAGCGGGAATCACTCTTGTAATTGGCTTATCCTGTCGATGTAGCCATGGCAACACCAATATCTTCACACATTAAAGATAAAAATAGATAAAAATCATATCTTCACTACGCGCGGTGAAGAAATGTTTTTTTAGTAAAAGAAAAAACGCTGGTACTTCATCAAAATCTATATAATAAAATAGTTTGTTTCACCATAAAGTTTTTGCATTTACGAATAAAAGAAGCAACTATTTGACATGGTGCTGGCTACCTGGTATAACCATATAAGATGGATTACACAGACATTACCTGCATGAGAAGACGCTCGGAGTTAAACTGGGTCCCGTGTTGTTGGACTAGTTTCTTTGAGCCCTCGTTCACAGCAGCATCGTGAAATGCGGTTATCGGCCATACCTGCATGGAATATTTAAACAAAACCGTATGACACCGACTGACTTAGTGGTTAAGAATCTATGTCGTACTACTTTTTAAGCGTACTTAATTTTCGCAGTTCTTATAAACTGCATTTTGCGGTTGCTAATTTGGTTGTAAAATAAAGATAAAAAACTTATTTACTTACCCTTGGCAATTCCTGGCTAAAAATCTCTGTCCCCTGGCTGTCCACGATCAGTTCATCTGGCAAAGCAGTTCTCTCGACCACAACGTTGTCAACATGATTGCGCCTGAAAATGATGTTTTTGTGAGTCTCGCTGCCAGATTACACGCTGTTTCATAAGAACCAGTAACTTTCACTTAACCACTCAAGTTTCAACATTAATCTTCTAATTAAGCATACGCAATTGAAAATGGAGTTTCATGTTACTTATCTTGGAGTACTAATTGACTTTAATTTAAACTGGAAAAAACATATTTGACGAAAAAATTAGAGGAAACATCGGTATAATTTGCAAGATCCGCCTTTTTGTCTCTAAGGATATTTTAGTTAATCTATATGACGTTCTTATTTTTCCCTTCTTAACTTATGGTCTGATTAGTTGGGCAATACTTGTGAAAGCAACCTGAAACCAATTTACATCTTGCAGAAAAGGGCATTACGTGTTATGTCTTTCTCTGCATTTGATCACCCTTCTAGTGTATTGTTTAAATCTTTGGGAATATTGAAATTCTATGACTTAGTCACTCTTTATATTGAAATCGTTATGTATAAATAGGCCATTTGCACTATGGCGTCATTGTACTACAACTACCAGAATCCTTTTCAGTTTTCTTATGATATTCAAATGCACAAACTCCTCTGAGAATTATTAAACAATAGGCTAAATTTCTTGAACAAAAGAGACGTCGCAATGGTTTCTGGTAGTTATAGTAAAATACGCAATAGTGAAAATGGGCTATTTCATCATAGCTTGTTACCTAATGCTTTTCAATCGTTTTTAAAGTGCCAATGAAATGAAAAATTTTATTATCTCAGTGGATAGACCTTGCTAATTGAGGAATAGCGGTGAAAAAATTTTGTCAATTTAATCTTTTATGGTTCTTGAGATATTAACATTTTAGTGTTTTAAACTCATTACGTCACAGGTGCGACAGCCAAATTTGCATGTTTTAAAATCTGCTGCCAATCCATAACCTTTGGAGGAATTAAAACCAAACTTGGTCTGATGATGTATCTCGCGGTTTTCTTCAGAACAGCTACTTATTTTCGTTGTCATGGCAACAAACTGGGTTCCAGGCTCCAAAAGAGAATTTTTGAATTATATGGGTTTTTCGTCAAACCATAAGTTGCACAACAATTTGCAACATTTCTGTTCTTTTCATATCGTGTAAAAGAAAAAAACAAAGATTTGGTTTAATTGCCTTGGTGAAAGTTTTTGGAATAGCAGAAAGTTTGTTTCATAAGGAATGGGATCTGGAACCGAACTTGTTACCATGACGATGTGAAATTAATACTATTCTGAAGGAAACCTCAAGATACATCATCAATCCAAATTTGGTTTAAATGCATCCAAAGGTTATGGATTGGCAGTAGATTTTAAAAAATGCAAATTTGCCTGTCACACTTGTGACGTCATCAGTTTAAAACATTAAAATGGTAATATCTCAAGAACCATAAAAAACTTTGACAAAATTTTTTCACCGCTATTCCTCATTTGGCAAGGTCTATCCACTGAGATAATAAAAATTTTCATTTCATCGGCACTTTAATGAAAATCGATCAGGTAAATAGAAACATTACATGACTGGCTGCATAACAGACTTACTATCTTCCAAAAGCAAGAACAAACTATGAAATTTTCGACATACGATTCAAAGGTCCTAAACTATGGAATGCAACTGATGAGAGTATAAAAACCTCTTCTTCATCCTGCTTTAAAAAGAAACTAAAATTGAACTATTTGGTAAGCTACTAATTTTTATTTTATAAAGAAATAAGAAAATATTGAAAATAATCTACTGATTCAAAATTTTCCTCTAATTTCTGTTTTGCAACCACCACGGTACTCAAATGGGCTGTTTGTGTGTGCGTAACCGTCCTCAAGCGAGTGTCCCGACCTTTGCGTAATTTGATATTAACCTGTAAGCTGGCACCTAAATCTGTTAACCCTGTGGTTATTTGAGATGCCAGTACTTCTAAAGTTTGATTAACTGTTATTTAAAGAGCTTTCGATATTTTTCTGTATGGTTAATTTGTAAACTAAAATGTAGTTATGATAAAGCTGTAACTATTTCATGTTAAGGAGTACAATAAAGGTTGTTGTAACCAGCCTTGTTCCAGTCGACTCAGCTATACAAATGAGTACCAGTTCTGCTAAGCTGCATTAGTGTCTTGTCCAGGGGGAGTCAAAGACTTTAAACGCTTAGATTTACAGGAACCCGGAACAAGCGCGGACCAAATGAACCACTTCGGCTCGAGAAAGGCGGCTTAGCTTTAAGTTTAGCTCTAGATAATAACACTCAAGCACTATACTCACCATTTTACAGTCATTTCAATGAAAGTTTTCAGGTTTCCCTGACCTTGGCATGTCCAACATCTTACACGGCCATCACCGTGGCATGTTGAGCAACTGCACATAAAAACACATTCTTTGTTAAAACTTCATGCTAGACTGGTAAATCAAAAACATTGTACCTTAAGAGTATCAATAATTAAGATTTTCCTAATGGCAACGAAAAATTCTAGAACTTCTGCCAACATTAGCTACCGCATGTCCTAGATTAGGCGTTAACAATTTCACCGAGATTTTGGTGCGGCAATTATTCGAGGTGCAGCGCTTAATCTAAGTGCGGCGCTTATTTGAGGATTTACGGTAGTTTTTGAAGCAAGTGTTAGATTTACCCATATTACATCTTTCAACACACAGCTCCGCATAGCGTGTCACAGGAAACATTGTCTGCAGAATCGCATACCTTTTGGGCGGTATCTTAAAGTGCCTATCTCACCGGTTCATTGACGATCTCTAAAGAATATTTAAACATTGAATAACATTTTGTCGGGTTAGCTTCGTGTATTCCCCTTTTGTTTAATTTTTAATTGATTTTCAAAAGTTCCATAGTCGTGACTGGACGTTATTTAACATTCGCCGGAAAAGGCTGGTACCGAATTTGAGACTTACGTCAGAGTTCAGAGTAGTGAGAGTAACCACGTGGGCAAATCTTGCAAGTCACAAACCCTTGGCAGATCACTGGCAGAGCGCTTACGGTATTTTTTCATAAAATGGCATACTACGGTTCTGAGTTCAAAGTGCCTCACTACTCCGACATCAACAATCCAAGTAACGAAACTCGGACCTAGTCTTTTCATTGCACGCGGTACCCAATAGTGCTTTTTTAGCGTCTTTGAAGGTTTTTCCCTCCAAGGCATTTTACTTTTTCATTTTTTCTTCTAATAATTGTTGAAAAGTGTCCGAAAAATACCTCCAAATCATCAATAAACCGGTGAGATAGGCACTTTAATTCATTTCCAGCTGGATTTTTATTTAATTTTTCTTAAACCATAGATATTACTGTAACTACAGTTCAAGGTAGGCAGTATGAGAGATCACTTCGAAAGTTCTTAAAAACAACTAGTTAAAAAAAATGAGACGGAAACTTCAAGACTGAGGACAATACAAACTTGATGTGCTCTATTACTGATACCTATGTTCCTCGGTTTGAAGTTCCTCAGTTGCTGCTTCTCATCACAATACCGATTTTTGGTCATTCCGTGGGCATTAACCCAGCCTTTATAAGCCCTCGATTTTATCTGTAATTGCCCTCCGTTTGAAATTTTATATGAGCAAATACAAATCATCATTCAGTTGCGACTAGTTCAGCACTCAAGCAAAAAATCAAGATTACAAAACAAATTTTAACGCACGAAGTCTTGTAAAACTAAATAAAGGAAATGATAATTTGTCTGTTAGATTATTAAAACTAGGTAATGAATGAGCCCTGGATCAAATTCACAGGGAAAAAATGGCTCCTTTAGGAACCACCAGATTTGAGTTAGAGAATAACCAAAATTAATACTTTGATGATTACTTCTAAACCAAAACCTTCGAATAATTGCTTTACAATCGTAACGAATAAACGGCTCCTTTAGGAGCCACCACATTTGAATAAGAGAATAACCAAAATTAATAATCCAATGATTATTTTATTAATTACATTACAGTCACGAATATAACCGACAGTTTACCGGCAGTTCACCAACAGTTTAACAACAGTTTACCGACAATTCACTGACAAACAATAAGACAAAAATATGCCAACTTTCGACCATCTGTAGGCCAACTGTCGGCCGACAGTCAGTTTAGGTGAGTTATTCTTCGCAACTACCAAAAAGCCAGGAAAATTATTGCCATCTTGGTCACTACTGGCCTAAAATACCGAAATATTTTCGAAATGCTTACTTGAACTGAAAATTTCAAAGCTTTACTGTTTTTGACTTTCAAATGTTTCTGTTGTTTTCTTATGCAAAATAAAACTTCAAACGAACCAAAAAGAACAAAAAAATATTGTTTCATTTTGTACCAACTTTTCATTAACTGTGTTAACCCCATATGACATAACTCAATACAATTCACATTTAACATACTTTCGTCTGCCAGAGCCATGGCACCAAGTGCAATGTTCACGGTGGTGTTCACCATCTCGATACACTGATCGATGGCCGCTGCCATGGCAACTGGTGCAACGGACCTAGAGCACGGGAGAAAAATTAATTTAGAAGTGTCCACAAAAACCACATCTTTGCTCTGTAGCATATCTGCCATGATGCTTCACCTTTTTTATCCTCAAAGCACAAAGTTTCAGCTCCAACTCTTGCCAAGGTAATGCCGTTAACTATGCTCTGGGGAGGGAGGGAAGTATCCCCCTTTTTCCAAGCACGGATTGTTTGAAAGCCTCCTTCCCCGGGGATTGTTTTAAAGGAAAACCTGTGTTGAACCAAGAGCCTGGCATTTTTTATGGCTGAAAAACGCAAAGCTATCAGACTGCCCTCAGTCTCGTGTTTTAGCAAACGTGCGTACTGAATAAGAAGTTAAGACAAAAGTCCTTTGGCACCATACGTCCTATAACGCCCGCTCCCATATAATTGTTTCCCTTGTTGTGTCTGACATTAAACTTCTGGTTAAAAAGCTTCAATTTTAGCTGACACTTTTGAACCAAATACATATATTGAATATGTTTTCAAGTCGAGCACCCTAACCCCTGATTGAATAAAAGAAAATGATTTTGTGCATAAAAACTCTTGAAATGAAGAACCTTACAAACTTGATTATAAGTGTCTATGAGAAATTATTAATTTCATAAAAAAATCTTCAACACAAAACTGAAGCATGCTTGCTTTTATAACTATGCTAAACACTCAACGTCAAAAAACCTTTAAAAACGGAATATCTGTCTCTGACAGTAACAACCTATCCCCTCCCATGACAGTAAAACTTACTCGTCCCCTCCCATGACAGTGATAACTTACGCATCCCCTACTACAACTTACCCGTCCCCTCCCGTGACAGTGATAACAGCGCTTGTAGCCCATCGCCATGCAATCATGACAAGGCTGCCGAAAAAAAGCAAAATACAAATATTTTGTCACAGAAGTTATGAAGCTGGAGCAAAATAACAAAATATCCTAACAAAATACCCTAAGCGAAAGTTTTGTGCTTTAAACTCTTTTAATTAATAACTTGCTAGATTTGGGGATGTTGGCATCCTCTAAGAATACATCCTTTTTTTATTGTTTTGAGGCATTTAAAGTAGAGTCAAACTTGTGCAAAGTGAAAAGAAAATAAATAAACTTCAACAAGAATTGAAGGATTTCAGCGTTTGTTGAGAATTATTTTTCTTTGTTTTAATTGAGCCAGAGGCAAACTTGTACAAAGTTAAAATAAAATTTAATAAGCTTAAAAATATAAAATGTACATATAGTTTTGCATGTCTTTATCAAAAATAATTGTAATTAACCCCGCATGCTGTACTCGATTAGGTAAAACTCAGTGATTTAAAAATATCAAAACAGAGAAATGTTGAAGGGTTAGCGTGTCACAAGGACGTTACATCAAGTTTTCTGAGTTTATTTGTCATAAAACCTTGGTATGTACTTAGTACCCTGGCAGATAAAAGGGGCCAACAATCAACAGACTATACAACCTATATTTACCAAGAGTTCATTAAATAAATGTCTTTTTTCATAACGTCTTTTTTTTACTTTTTTCTCTCATTCAAAAAGAAAAGAAAATAACGAACTCTTGGTGTTATACATTGGACTAACCTAAACACACTGCCTTTCGACCTGACACTACTGTAGCCTGTACACGGTCAAATAAAACAATACACCTACTTCTGCACATTTCGAGCAAACACTTAAAATTTGCTATTGCTAATAGTTTTATGTTTACTTAGTGTTTGTAACATGAATCGATTGATACTTACCCACATGAAACGATTGATACTTACCCATAGACAAATTTCTCTAGCTTGCACAAAATTAAAAAGAAATAAGATAAAATTAAAAACCACATACCCGTCCATCAAAATATGGAAGAAAGGATGCTAACCTACAATTTTTTTTCGTCTTGCCTAGCTAATTACTGGAAAAATTTTAGTACTTATACCTTTACAACAGCCGTATGAGGAACTTCAATCTTCACTTCAGAGTTCTGAAACATCTGTGCAGGCTGTGCATGTATTGCCCATGGAGGAGGCGGCTGACCGTTGTTGGGTCCATCAATTTGCTGTCCTGGAACAAACAAAATGCAGTAGTCAGCAAAGATGATCAGTAATCAACCCTTTTAAGTTATATATATTAGTCCCAGTTGTATTGGTAAGTTCTCCCACATATGACCATAATTTTCATTGAAAAAGTTTGGGAGAATTAAAAATACTTTCGTCCTCAATAGTTTGCTTCATTTGTTTGATCAATTTTCACTTTCTCAGTAAAAAATGTCATACTTTTTGCTGGGTTTACTGAAAACCTTGTTCTTGTCCAGTTGCAAAAAAGACTTGTTTTCTGTGGTAAGACCTCACTCGAATCTATTTATGTTGTGTTTACACATATGCTACTCAAGGACAACACTCTTTGATTATTGTATAATAAAATTACATTGCTTTGTATGTGTAATGTAAGAAGTAGATAATGATAACTGATCATGACTAGGGCTGAAAGGGTAACGTTTTCTGAATGGCAGCAAAACTTGCCCCTTACAATTGATCTTGAGATTTCTTTGATGTAGTATTGGGAAAACTCTCAGGCAAGCATTGGAAACATCTAGGTTTCTGTTGCCCTGCAGTCAAAAAACTGTATTGCAGATATTGCACATTGATTGAACAGACAGGAAAGTCTCAGCCATTCGAACTTTTTAAAAGTCAGAATTGATTCGTATATATCACTAAATGAAATTCTAACTGAATTAACCACTGTAGCGATTATCCTAAAAATGCTTTCATTTTGAAATAAAGAATTATTTTTAACTTTTGGTCAGCACACAAACACACCCACTGGTGAACCAACAAACCATACGACTTTTTTTTACCTCTGTAGGGTTCATATCTGTAGGCTGTTTGCCTCCCTTCACAGAAACTTGTTAAGGAATACTGAAAGACAGTAAAGTATTCTGTGTATATTCATGAGATATCTGCAACCACTGGACTTTTCCTGCTAGCAGAGGTCTCTAATGGAGGCAGGAAAGCAAGAGAAGAGAAAGAGAAACCTCTGTCAGCCCCCAGCAAGTTCTTTGATGCTGTCACCGACCACATTCATGGACGAAGCAAACCAGAATTAAAAAAACGGTTTCCGTTTTCTTGGCTACAGATACTGCACATGTTAGAACTGTTTAACTGCTGCCAATTTCTGAGCCAACATTAACAGAAAACGGCGTTCATACATATCACAAAATTTTTGAGAGTTTTTACTTCAAGGAAGCTACTAAAAATCAGCTATTTCTAACCTGAAAGATCAAAATATCAATATAAGGATGTAACATTAGTCCAGAAAGTCTTTCTTTCTTTCGTTGGGAAAGTGTGACACATTTGCATGCCTCCCCACAAACCGGTTTTGTGGGTTTCATGTTACATGCCAAAATGTATCGCATTTCAATAAAACTATCGCCCATGCTCGAACGAGAACTCACTGGGGGCCAGCAGAGACCTTTCTAGCTTTCTCTTCTATCGCTTTCCTGCAGCCAGCCATCAGAGATCTCTGCTAGCAGATTACATAGGACTCTGGTTTTTGCTTTTATTTGCAGTTTGAGTGGAGTGGAAAAAGACATATTAATTGTATATTTTATTAAATCTTTAAATGATAAAGGGAAACCAATAAGCATGAAACCCAAAAATATTATAGCCAAACAAAAGGGTTTAATCAATAATTTTTGTGAGTGAGGAGACTTTTTGTAGTCAAAGTAGATCTTCTTTGCCCTGTAGACAATATAACCACAAACAATATAAATTATAATTTAAAGCTAATCATGAAGGAACCTTAAGTTCAACACTATTCTCTATAAAATGTTTAACAGCAACAGTCAGTATTACCTGTGTGTAGAAAATAAACCCCGAAACAATTTAAAAGACTTTTTCAAGACAAACAAATTACACAATAAGGAATTGGGAAGGAGCTAGCACTACATGGTTCAACGTGAACCTGCATTTGATGGAATTTTTTTAGACCAACCCTGCCCTTAAAAAATGCAATATATAATTACCATCGACCCCTTGAGTAATAGGCAGGCTTCATTTGTTTAATATATGATTTAAAAGCATAAATCAATTTTCCACATTCAAACAAAATAAGTCGAAACTTTGACAGAATGTAGTGCAGCTAGTAATCTGTCAAAGTTTTAGCTTAATACATTGGATGCTTTTGGGGAAATGAGCCTTTCAAAACTCCAAATTAAAGTTTACAGTATAAATTATGATAAAATTGAGACAACTCTTGCCACCCAGCCATACAATCTTTGTAATTTAAAAACTTTGGAAGGTCTGTCTCTCTCAAAGTATTCTTTGTGTACCAAACTAAAACTCTCAAAAGATTATTCACTTTGTGATAACTCTAGATCTATTGAAATTACGACTCATTTTGTCTCAATGTTGAAGTTTGACTTATGTTAAAGGACAAATGTTTACAAACAATGATGTCATACTGAAATCAGCCTATAACTTCATTTGTAAAGCTTATTGCATGTGCTGGCAGACCTATACTGTACATTTAGCCAGCTTACATGATATGCACTGGATGGCTGAATATCGGTGAACTCCATGTCCCTTGCTGCTCCTTTGCCATAGCAACAATGTTTACTAACAAAGTTCAACAGGGCACTTCGCGCTTGCTCCTCCGTAATTGATGTTGCTCTGTAAAGACCAGAAAAGGTTAAGCAGTTTGACCATCTCATAGGGGATTAAATTTTTCCCTAATATTTTCTCTCAAATAATTTATAGTATGTTCAGAAAAATTAATAATGCAATATAACATTTGCAATGAAGGTTTATAGGCTCAAGTTACAAAACATATATTCAGTTTTGTGTTTGTTATACAAGAAGTAGTTGGATTTTGATAACTGACATATATAAAGACTGAAACTGGTTAACATTGTTTGTTACGTACTGTTTAAAAACTTGTTCTGGATGAGGTGGTGCTTCATGATCAGGTGGTTTGTAGGGAGGTGGTGGGGGCATGTATGCCTGACCTGTAAAACACATGAGAACCTATCATCATCAATAACTGTATAAAAACCTAAGATCTTAAAACTTATCTTGCTTTCAAATTAAAAATAGCTAAGTATAAAAATAATGGTTAAATTAGCGAACATTATGCACCCAATCCAAAATAAAAAAAATATTATACATGAATAATAATTAACAACTATCCCCAGAAGGGGAGGTAAATAATGGAGGATATATACTGAGACGCGATGCGTTGAGATATATATCTAGAGCTAGACACCCACCCCAAGGGGGATAGTTGTTTTAATTTAGTATTTACCAAAAAATAGGGATAAAATGCACTTCATTCTTCAAAGAAAGGATACATTTTAAGTTTTTTATATTATTTTCTAGCATGCACACTTCATGTACATTTTTTGAAGAACATAAATGTAGTGGATTTTAAGCAGATTTTGAAAGAAAAAAATTTGTCCTAACAATTAAAACCAAAAAGCCAAATATTTTTGTCCTCTTCAAGTTTTCTGGAATGGTTCTTTATTTAAAGCAATCATTTCCTCGTCTACAACTAACGGGTAACAAAACACCATTTTGACTACCACCTCAAATTAAATCAACTAATAGTCATGGATATTGTGAGATACGGGAGCCAATCAGGGCATGCAAAAATGGATATTGGTAAATACTAATTATGCATATTAACTAACTCAGGCCCAAGTTAAGATGAAAATTGTGCTTTTCCCAAGAGAAAAATCTGTTAAGCAATATTTTATAAAAAATAAAAATTATCTAGCAAAACTACATAAATTTTATATATAAGGAGAGTAAAAAAACAGATGGTTTTAAAGCCCAGTTCAAGTTCTTAACAATTTAATCTTTGATTTTTTCATTTAATCAATACTTTTAAGTTTAATAACATTTTTAGGCCTAAACACAATAAAATTCATGTTGGTAAATTAAAATCTTCTAACTATGATTTTTACTTAAATTCATGTATCCAGTTTAGGAGAACCTAGCTTTTAATTTCATCTTCAATCACCTCACTTTGACAGTTCCCAACACAAAATGTCTTATCTTGTATGACTGTGTTAATGTAAGGAGAAATTAATTAGCTGTTCATCAAGTGGTTTGATTTTGGAGGGTGATTTTAAGGTACTTTTTACCACTTCTAGGTGAAAACCCATGAAATCACTATGTGCAACCACCAAAACAAAGATTTAAATTTTCATGGTGTCTGCATGCAATTGTCACGAAATTTTGATAGATTGATTTTTCATTGGCCAGGCTATCAGATATAGGCTAGTGAATTGTGTTGAATTTACAGGTGTTTTGTTAACTACCATAGCTTCATGGGCCTTTGCCAAGAGCAGTTTTAAGGTAAGAAGTCAGATAATTGTGACAGCAGCACATTGGCCGAGCAGTTAGCATATTTGACTCGTTATCCTAGGGTCGCAAGTTCGAGCTCTGGTCAGATCACTGTGTTGTGTCCTTGGGCAAGACACTAAACCTGACTTTGTTCCAGTCGACTCTGCAGTATAAATAATAAATGAGTACCAGTTCTGCCAGGAGCTAACCTGCAATGGATTAGTGTCCTGTCCAGGGGGAGTCCAAGACATGCCTCCACTTAACACTACAGAAACCCGAGATAAGTGCTGACCCATATGAGGCACTTAGGCTCATGAAAGAATCGATTTAGCTCAGATAAATGGTATACCTACATGTAGTAAATGTCAAAAATGGACAAAAGTATTGTTGCTTATGTTAAAATGGACAAAGTATTGTTTATCAAATTAATTTTGTAATGATCTCTTTTATATTCATTAGAGTTTTTTTAAGAGAGTTGTTGTGGTTTTTGCTTGCCTGCAGCTGGCTGTATACATTAGCAAATGGTGTAAATATATAGAGTGCTTTTTAAAAAAATGGATTTTAATATTCTTTCACAAGTGTGTATTCAATTTAACCTTGCTAGCCTCATTCTTGAGTGTAACTTTCTAAAGAATATGTTGTACACCCAAATAGAGGCTAAGGCAAGGCAAATTTGAATGTACACAAAAGAATATTAATTAGACTGTCACCATTATTTTTTGAAAAAGCTCTATAGGCGAGTTTTTGTTTATGTTTTTTGCCTCATTATCATACGCACTCTTCGTTCTAATTCAGCTACAGAAACAAAGCTTCTGAATAATGAAATGTTTCTGTAGAACAAACTTTCTCTGAAAATAAGAGATTTATATGCTGAGTAATCTTTCCGAGATATGGTTTTAAAAATTGGAAATTTTACAAAGAATGTATGGCTCATTACCGTTCTTGCCTATAGCTATTTTGCCTTTTTTTGAGTGGTATAACTATAGAAATGAAAGTTCTGTTGTGATGAACTCATTGGTTTTGGTAAGCATTCTCAAGTTTTTAAGTCAGTTGTTGTTTATCTCTGTTCTTTCTATGACTTAGGTTCTATGCTAATAAAGCAGAATGTAAACAATATCGTCTGAAACTTGCCTATAGATGGGAAAACTGTGTGCCAGAATCTTGATAACACAAGTTGCTGTGTGTTACATTTGGACTTGAGGGAATATTAGGAAACTTACCAAATGAAGTGTTTTCATAGCCAGAAAAATGACTAAACATGTCTGCAGGGGGAGCACTAGGTGCTGGGGGAGCAGCATTTGGATTTTCATCAACGTCCTGATTTGGCACCTCCCAAGTTGGTTTTCCTATAGAAACAAAAACTGAGATTTTATTTATACATGTACAGTCTAACCCCTCAAGACATGCACCAAGATAAGACAGCTAGACAACTACTCTGAAGTCCCTAATAATTATAGTATAAAGAATAGTGGTACAGGATGGAAAAATCTTTCAAAATAAATAATAATAGTATAGCAAGAATGGAATAGTAGTATTATTATATAGGCTAGGGTGGAAAGATTTTAAATACAAGTTTGTAAATTAAACCATAATATTTTTTCTTGGAGATGGGTGCTGCTTCTAGTCAAAAATGAGGATTGACGAATGTAAACACCGAGCATTGTGTCCCAGAATGGTCTGAAAACCTGCAGTGGAGATGCTTGGCTTCCGAAACCCAGAAATTGATAATTAATAGCTAGTACAGTACCAAATAAGGCCCATACAGAGTGAAAATTTAGTCAAAGATAAATAATAGTACATATACTATTATTAAGGAGTTCAGAGTCTATAAAAGACACCAAATTTTAGTCCAAGCCATGCATTTCTAAGTCATTTACTTATTCTAAGGTTCTCTAAGGCAGACAGTTGAAGCCCATCCTGAAAGTGTCCATCTTAGAGAAGTTAATTGATTGTATATTATATAGAAGGTCAATGTAAATGGCAACAATATATATAAAGAAAAGAAGGACTTCCTGATCGTTGTGTTAAAGCTCATGAGAGTCATAATTACAACAAAGTAGACACGGCCCCTCAATGATTTGTACAAGGAGGATCATGACGGATACAGCAGGCTTGTCTAGTCATGCTGGGTAACTTGAAATTACAGTCAGCGTTCACACACCTTCAGAATTTCTTGGCTGTTTTATCTTTCTTCCAAGTAACATTTCATAAACGAGGGAGAGTGTTTCATCAGGGTTTCTCAACATGAGAAAACTGATGAAAGCACTAGACCAAAAGCAAAGTGCTTTTACTGTTTTCGAGTGTTGAGAAACCCTGATGAAACACAAAGCCCAGGTTTATGAAATGGCTTCTCAAAAGGGTCTAATTTTTTTAACAATAAACCTGATAAACCTCAAAACAAAGGAAGAAAATCATGCATATAACAATTTAGTTTTGTTTTCTTTCACTTCATTAACATGCTCACATGCACGTATTTGTTATTCAGTGTGATGATAGATGTCTGTGCACTTGTTCACAACTTCGACTTTTTAATTAAAAGCAGTCACAATTTGCATAGGTGTTCTCAGTTGCAATTTTGAGAAATGGCTGAAGGAGCTACTGAAAAGTCTTCCTGGTTTCGACCACCAAAAATTGGCCAAGAAGAATTAGTTTCTTTGCTCAAACATTCAAAGTCTAAAAGTACACAGTTTAAAGACATTAGTGGTCTGAAAAGCAGTTTGGAATGTTAGGTTCTGGAATGTTCTTTAACTGCAAAGTAAACATAAACTTTAATTACAACAGCAAATAATCACTGTTATATTGAAACTGTATAATAATGCTGGAAGTTACAAATGATAATAAACATTTGTTGAATTAATGAGTTGTTTTGCAATCAAGTGATTTCCAAACACACCTGACTCATGGATATCCAAACAGGTGTGTTTGGATCAGTTCTTTACACCAGATTATCAAGGGGCATGCATGTGACCCAAATGGGGTCATCCACTTGTTAATTGCCTCATGCATAATAATTAATGAGTTTGAGAAGGGCTTTTCCAGGGCTCTTTAATTAAAACCCAGAAAGAAAATAATAATGTTCACAATCACCTGTTTAAACAACAATGGATTCATGTAGTAATACATCAACTGTGAAATTAAATTTTCCAAGGCTAAATAAAAAAACTTCCAGGGTTTTCCAGCTGGGATTTCAAGGGCAGCTTCAAAAATTACAGGGCCCGTACAAACCCATACAATATAAACTAAACTTGCTAGCTCCTTGAGTCTTGTCTATCTACCTATAGATTCTATGGTAACATGTTCATTGTCTACCTGCCTGCAGTTTCTTTGGTAACATGATCACTATTTACCTGTCTCAGTTTCTATGGTAACATGTTCATTGTCTACCTGGTGGTGAAGCTTGTTGCATGGGAGGAGCATTTTGAGGGGGGTACCCTTGTGGTGGGGGTACTCCCTGTGTTGTTGGAGGGGGTCCACCATAGCCTGGCTGTTGGGGTGG
Organism: Hydrozoanthus sils; assembly: GCA_027575215.2. NCBI lineage: Eukaryota > Metazoa > Cnidaria > Anthozoa > Zoantharia > Hydrozoanthidae > Hydrozoanthus > Hydrozoanthus sils. The sequence continues at coordinate 9,028 of JAOBRD020223741.1, read as the reverse complement.
ATAGCCCTGTTGCTGTGGTGGATAACCTTGTTGCTGGGGTGGATAGCCTGACTGTTGTCCAGGGGGAGCAGCATAGGCTACTGGCGGTACTGCTCCTGCCAAATATGGAACATCAAGAGAGAGTTAATTTTATTACTACCTAACTAGGAAGCAAAATTCATGTTGTGTTCTAGAATGAAGCATTTCAAGACAAAAGGATTCTGATGAGTGAGGGATGCCTTATATTTAGAAAGCACTCTTACAGACATCATAATATGTGACCATCTACGGTAAAAAACACAAATTGCTGTGAAAAGGGTTTTCCTAACAACTATCTAATGGCTTACTAACAAGTGGGTCTAACAACTGAGCAAGCCGTTCGAACGAGTGGGTCTGATTTTTTAACAACTGAGCAAGCTGTTCAAACGAAAGGGTCTGTTTTTCTAACGACTGAGCACGCTGTTCAAATAAGTAGGTTGATATTTTAATGACTGAGTAAGCCATTCAAACAAGTGGGTTGATTTTCTAACAACTGAACAAGTCATTTGAATGAGTGGGTTGATTTTCTAATGACTAAGCAAGCTGTTTAAACAAGTCTGATTTTCAAATAACTCATCAACTGCTTGTTGGTTCAAGGTATGGTATTCCTTAAATTTTATTGTTATGTTGCGAGGTCAGGAATAATAGACAGTCATTTATAATTATCTTAAAGGAAAGGTGAAGTACATACAGTAGTGTGAGCAAGCCAATTCGAACGAGTGGGTCAGATTTTCAAACAAGTGAGCAAGTCCATTGAACAGCTCCTCGAAATACAGTGTTTTTGCCGGCATTTTTTGGGTATATTGATATCCTCTGATTTCTTACTTGTGAGAATTAGAAATGGTTAGTTTCTGTCCCACAGGCATAACTATTGTGATTCTGATGACTTTTATAGTCATGTTACCTATCTAAACTGCATTTGCGGTTCGTATCAAGTTTTTGTTTCAAACAAGGCTAGGTATAACAAAAGATTGATGTAAGAACAAGTCACTATTAGTCAAATGTGGTCAACTATCATACTTCTGCTAAAAATTACCATTTTTCAAGCCCCATTAGATTTAAAATGTTCTTAGGCAATTGAGTGTTTTGCATATGTAAAAACTCTTTCAAATGGCATTTGCAAAATATTGGAGAACAGTATATCATATCTTATAATTATCTGATTCATAAAGCTTAAATGAGCATCTGGATCCATCTGGAGTACAGTTGTTTTCATTGTTGGGATAGTCATGTCAGAAAAAAGGCATTGGAGTTTGAAAACAGAGACAAATGGCTGAAGGTTAAATTAGTGGCTTAAATTTTCAAACTTGTTTGTATGTCATATGCAAATTGTCAAGTACACACTCTATAATATCGCCTGATGAATTTAATTGTGATAGGTAATAATGTTGAAAAACACTTTATAGATATGATGGAACTGTTATGATTGATGACGTACATTGCGCATCGGGTAGTATTCACAAACAAATAATAGGCTTTCGTGCACACCCAGGTGAAAAAGTAGGAGAAAAGTATAGGACCAATATTCTTTTAAAAGTAGGGAAAAAAGGATTTCATGGGGAAAAGTAGAGAAAAGTAGGACAACTTAGGTAGTACTGATCCTAATCATATCACGACATGTTAACTATCACTAACAAAAATTGAAAGTGAGTACCATAATGTCATTGACTAACTCAACTATAACAAAACAGAAAAATTCATTTAAAAGTAATATAGATATTGAACTTTGATACAATAAATAAAGGGTTTGAGCATCAAACGTTTAATCAAAAGAATATCAGCAACAACTGTGTTTTCATATCACATGTAGAGAAGTCTAATAGTGCTCAACCTGCAGTCTATTTATACAAAACACTAAACAGTCAAAATGCTGAATGATCTCCAACATATTTTCAATTACAAATATCAAATTGTCTCCAGCTAAAGTAAATTATTACAGCAAACATAAACAGGCCAAAACCAGATGTACGGGGACTCATGAGTCAAACAAACTGGTTACAGTACCATCTGCAAGTCACAACCCATGCCTCGCAAGGCGCATACATAAGTGGCAGCACAAGTATGGCTGGAATTCAACTGTCACTTAGTAAACTTGGCAAGAGCAGTAGAATAGCTCTCCATCATTTTCTTGCACTTTCCATCAAGTCCATCTTTGTGACTGTTCTCCAGATTCTTCAGTTTGAGCTGACTCCATCTTCTTGGTTGCCACCTCCATCAAGCCTTGAAGAACAGTGATCTGTCATGTCTATTATAGCTTTCTGTAGTCTTTTGTTTGCCACACTGTACAAACCCTCAGCCATCTGCAGCTCTTCCTTTCACTTCTTCTGTCTCTTACTGATTGATTTTTCTCTGTCCTCCAACTTTCGCTTTTTTCTCTCCATAGACTTGATGACTTCCTACTGCTCTTTAGCCTCCTTTTCCTTCTGTTCTTTTAGTCTCTGCTCTTTGGCTTTCTCCTCTTTCTCTTCTGTCATTCAGGTGTTGCATACACTGTAAGAAAATCTGCGGGCCTGCATCAAGGATTGAGTGATTGGCATAGCATGGGCTTGGCCATGTCCTGTCACTTTGACTGCATCTCTGGTTGTTCTCAATGCATTGATTGACTCATCGGACCATAGAGTACATTCACTGTTGACAGTTTTTTTTTTGTTTGTTGACAGGGAACACTCAACTCCCACATTGCCATGGGCAGGGCATAGGGAAGTTTTCACAAGCTTGGGATGGATTGTGTACTGTGCTAATCCCAAAGAGTTCTTCTGTTCGAGTACCCTCTTCCAGTAGTGATCAATGCATAAATACTCATCTGAACCAGCCTCTCGTACCAGCTCTCTGGGATCTCTATAAAGCATCCATTCATCTGTCAGCAAGCTGATCTCATCTGGACTGATGACCTGCTTTCTCTCCTACTTCATCTTCTTTGAAAAGCACCTTATCAAAGTGCGCACTAGTTCATACAGTTGATCATAGCGAATGTGAATGATTGGCTCCTCTTTTTGTAAGAGAGTCAGGAAGTGGTTGAACACTGGCTCCAGACTTTCAAGAAAGCAGATTTGAACCAACTGGATCTTTCAGTTTTTGACAGATCCTTTTGTTGTCTCTCATTGCCTACTGGTTTTTCTCTGTCTTGCTTTCCTTTGCTGCCTTTGGTGCATCTTTGAAGAAGTACTGATGAAGTGCTCCTAGTCTGCCTGTGACTCGTTTCACTGCTGGTACGAGTGTGAGCCATCTGGACTGGCCATGCCAGATGAACATTTAATTTGTTTGTCAAGAAATCTTCTTTGCAACATGGGGAGGCTTTAACCCTGAACACCTGCAAGGCCTACTCCCTATTCCTGCATGATAACCAGTTGAACAATATGTTGAAATTGCAGCATATATAAAAAGTAGGAAAAAGTAGGAAATTGTAGGAATTCAAAGACAAAAGTAGAAATAGACGTAGGAGAAGGGTCAAAAAAGTAGGAAACAGTAGGAAAAGTAGCATCACTTGAAAGCCTGAAATAAAAGTATCGAATTATACAGTATCGCTCACAAAACGACAAACTTAATGACTAAACTTTATGATCAGACATTCCATGTTCAAGTTCTCTGTAGTAGCAATTAATACACCTTTAAAAATAGTAAAATGAGTCTCTTGTTTCCAACTCAGATGAAATTAGTCAATTATTACGAGATTTTAAAACATGTTTGTAGCGCCCTCAGTGAACTAAAGAGCGCTTTGGTGGTCAAAACAAATAACCACGAAGTTTGTGCCTTTCGGTTGGGGCTTGTGGTATGACATAAACATTTGAATGTGTGCAAGCTGACATAAAAGTTTTATAGCTGAAATATAACTTTTGCATCTTTGATTTGCTGAGAACTGATGTTTTTGGTATTAGTTATAAGTTTTATGTATAATTCAGGGGGAAACCATACATAGACGTTCAAATTCCCCTCCACCATCCATTTTGTAATGACTAGGCAAGTCGTTCAAATGAGTGGGTTGATTTTCTAATGATTGACCATGCTTTTCGAACAAGTGGGTTGATTTTCTAATGATTGACCATGCTTTTCGAACAAGTGGGTTGATTTTCTAATGA
>JAOBRD020223532.1:0-25560 GCA_027575215.2 Hydrozoanthus sils | reverse complement strand
CCAAACACCAAGTAATTTAAAGGTTGGGACCCTCTCGATTTCAATGTTCGATAGTTTCAGTCTTTCTGGTTCTAAAATGCCGACCGATAGAAAACAAATCCACATATCTTTAGTTTTTGTGGTCGGTGCTGAGTGACATGTTGTTGATGTCGGTCCATCGATGGAAGCTGTCAGGCACAGCTTGCATACACGCACTTGATCGCGCAATTCACATGGTATTGCTTCTTCGATGTCGTCAATGTGAATATTAAAGAGAAGGGGTGAAATAACACAGCCTTGTGGTACCCCTGCTGGACATGGTCTAGTTGTCGATACGGTACCCGGAAGTTTCACCTGTTGGGTACAAGAGTATAGAAAGCTTTGGATCCAAAGCCATAGACTCTTGTTCCTGGCCTTCAGCTTGGACAGCAAGATCGAATGATTGACAAGACCAAAGGCCTTGCGGAAGTCGAGAAACAGTGCATAGACGCCCTTTCTGCCTGTTAGGCTGTTGTCAGTGTCATTGAACCAGCTCTGAGTGATGTTGATAAGAGCCGACACAGTTGAGCGCCCCTGGGTGAAGGCATGTTGATTCCCTGTAACTGTAAGATCTGATTTGTTTAGGGATATCTGTACTTTCTCAAGGAATTTACCGAGGATCGGGATCACAGATATCTGTCGAAGTCCTTTTCTATATCTTCAGACGGATGAATCTTGGGAATAGGGCTGACAAGTGCATGTTTATAGTGTTGGATACTTCTTCTCGGTAATGCTGGTTGTTGTGACGTTACGAACAACAGGTGCTAGTTCATCAGAGAGTTTCTCGAGAACCCACGCTGGGATGTTGTCAGCTCCTGTTGCTTTCCTTGCGCTCAGCCCGTTTAGAGTTGTTTTAATCTGCCCTGTACTGTACAAGGACTAAACCAAAAGCAACCTAAAATAGCCTTGAAATTATGTACTTCCTGACCATCACAAAAACTGATGTACTCTGAAACATAAGCAGCAAACCCATAAATTTAGTTATTAAGGCATAGGAAGTTTCCTATAAACCCTATCCATATATGGCAGCAATGTAAATATTATTTTGTCTACATTCATATTAGCCCTACTAGCATCATTCTTGAGTTAAATTTTTCAGTTGAATATGTTACCCAAACAAGGCTAAAAAGGCTAATTTGAATGTAGACAAAAGAATAAAAAAATCTAAATCACCAGTCCACCATTAACACAAATTGTAGCAGGTACTGACATGGTAGTAAGAAAATCACAACCAGAACACATTTGAGGCAAAACACTGAGTTTTTATTACAGGATTTATGGGGGTATTTTACAGACGTCGTCCACGTCGTCCACCCTTTCTCCTGGTGCTGTCTGATGGAATAGGAGTAACATCCTCTGAAAAACAATCATTGAAAACCATTTTGAGCTGACTGGTGACAAAAAAATCAAAGTTATTATAATTAGTTAACATGAATCAGAAATTGCCACAATATTTATAGTTGTAACATTGAACAAGGGACTCCACTAGTCCAAAGCTCTGCTGCAGAAAAATACTCACTGGTGAAATAACTTTTTGAGGGTGGATATGACATCATTGAGACAGTACAGAATAATTTTATTATTTTGTTGATTTCAACTGTCAAATCATGTTTGTGTGCAAAAGAATTAGATATTGATTATCCATCACAAATACACAACCATTTTGATAGTCAATTTTATGGCAGAGAGCAGAGCTTTAAAAAGTTTCTACATGAGGAACTTTCATCATTGTGCAAATGCCCATCCCACACTCCTTGGACATTTTTTTTGGAAATACCCAAACCTGCAATCAGGCTTAGTGATGGAGCTGGTCTCAATTGTGACATGAAAATAAAGATATGCCATTGAATTATTAAGCTCTTGAGTCATGCTCCTGAGCTAATAATATAATAAAAAAAAAGAGTACCACAAAAAGAGCAAAGGTTGAATAGTCAGCAGTTCCTGCTCAGTAAATCAGTACTTACCAATGCGACCAATTTTCATTCCTGATCGGGCCAAAGCTCTAAGTGCTGACTGGGCACCAGGTCCTGGCGTCTTTGTCCTTAACAGGATTGAGAGATAGAGATATGGCTAAAGTGCAACAAAACTTGTAACCAAGGTCAAGTTGAATAAAGATATTATCTATGTTATTGAGGGATCTATTGCAAAAACGACATGACTTTTGTTCAAGTTCTCAACTCTCCCTACATTGTCCTTTTAAAATTTCTCTTCATAACTGTTGGGAAAATTTAACATTTCACACAAAGTCATTTGCAATGTTTTCACACAGGGGATACAAGCATAATCAATTTCTATGATAGTCCTTCTTATGACCTAAGATATTCAGGCTACATTTACAAATACAGTTTAACCCCGATAACTCAAACCCTCTATAACTCACTTGAAGAAAAACTGGTTTTCCCCTTGGATTTTCCTCATGTTATTCACTGTAGTTTTGACCCCTGTATTTCAAAACCCTGATAATTCCAAGTAAATTTGAGTTCCCTTGACAATTCAAGTTACCAGTGTTTAACTGTAAAGTGAAAAGTTTTGCCAGATCAAATAGTAAGAATGTGTACCTATTTCCGCCAGTAGCTCTCAGCTTGATGTGTAAAGCATTAATACCAACTTCTTTGCATCTAGCAGCCACATCTTGGGCAGCCAACATAGCAGCATATGGAGAAGCCTAAATGGAGTGAAAATTAATGCAGATACTGATAGTTAAATTGGCATTGAGGTAGGTGACAAGCTTCTGAGTAGGAGACAACTTGCGGGCTCAATCAAAGGGTGAATTTTTTTATTGATATATCAGATATGAACCACAAAACAAGACCTGAAAGTGTTACCCTGAGATAATGCCAAACAAGTTACTATTTCAGAACAGGCTCAGAGCAAAAGCTTTTTTTTACTGTCTTAGAAGTTTGGAAAAAAATGTGTATAAAGCTAAACATTAAATGTAGTTTGGCATTAAATATGAATAATATTTCAACAAGTTCTGAATTTCTCAACTGTTCAGAGTATTTCTTAAGAAATTTATATCATTGAAAATTGGCTAGGAATATCAAACATGTTGGTTTCAAAATCTTTTTTTCTGCAGTCAAACTTAAAAGCTAATTGCTTTTTAAACTATTTTTTCCTTTTAACTTTTAACAACTTAATTGCCATTTTGAACAACATTCTACACACACTGTTGAAGTAATTATAAACACAGTCTATTTCTCGGTTCCTGAAAGTTAACTAAGCTTTTATATTTGCTGAGGCGAAGGTTGTCCTGGTACAACTTATTTAGCTTGTCTTTTATTTCCACTTCTCTTACTGTGCCAGGACAATCTTCACCTCGGTTTCATGTAGAAGCTTTGTTACCTTTCAGGAACCGAGAAATGGACTACTAAAGATGTTTGCAGGCTTTTACCTCGTCACGATCAGCCTTCACCTTCATTCCACCAGTTACTCTGACAACAGTTTCCCTTTGGTTTTCAAAATAATAAAAAGTTCAGAAAAAATACATTCCCTACCATTGTAACCATACTTGGCTATTGCTTATGAAAAAAATTTCATAGTTTTCTATGGATCTTGCAAATACAATCAAATAGTTTGCTTATCAAGTTACAAAACACCGAGGTGACTGAGGTTTAGAAAGACTTTGAATCATTTCATTCCCTTTCTTTAGACTGGTGACAAAGGGCTGACCTTGAAAACACTAGCAAAAGACTGTACTGAGTTGGCAGAAATTTGCCAAAATTACAGCTTAACAAGAACAATTAGTTGCAGATTTAGAATTTTGATTTTATTTACTTCAATCATAGCAATCTAAAACCAATGATCTCTTGGTTCATACACTCTGTCTCATCATGTTACAACTATTTGCCCTGGCAAAGTCACTCAGTGTTTTATTACCATTTTCAGTTGATACTCAAATTGTTCATTAGTTTTGTTAGCTCTGGCAACTCAACACATTCAAACAACTGAAAAACAGAAAAGAAAACCCTCTTGCCAATTAACTCTCTCAGGATTTGTTCAAGTTTAGCTTCCGAGATCACCCAGGGTTCAAATTAGTTGCCGGCCGCTGATGATAGATGCCAAATTTGTGATCCTTCCAGCAAAATTAAACTGAACAGCCTACAAAATAAGGCATTTTTTGAACGTTATTTTGACCCCTGTAACCAGAACTGCACCAAACCTGTATCACTGAACTTTACAAGCCCAATTATTGTTTCTGCTTAGTTCAGTTTGTGCAGGCCTCACAAGTTCTGACAAAAGCCTAACACAAAGTTAGGCTGCCTACAAGCTGAATGATCATAAATTGAATCTATTGACAGCACATTGTTAATCCCAAGAAAACTGTAAGCTGTATTTAGCTGTATGAACTGCGTCTTATATTCATCAACTGACAACTCTCCTGCACTTTACTTAAAATAAACATCGATGTTGAGTTTTTAAGCTATCAAATGAATCATTCGGATAGTTCTCGCCAAATAATACCACAGGAAACTTCACTACAATTAAATCAATATTATTGTTATAGAGAGAACGCACATCAACCCGGATACAGCATAAAATGAGAACTTACTTGCCAGACAAATCGGTCACATGCACAAATGTGTCGTTGAAAGACGCAAAAATGTGAGCAACTCCGAAAACATTTTCGCCTTCATTTACCTGTGTAGGCAAATAAATGACTTCTTACACTGTCCCAATATTATATTCAATTGAAACATAATTGTCAACGCTGAAGCCACGAGACCAAAACAAAGTCTACCTGAGGACCAAGTGAGATGACTTGCTCGGGTTGTGATGACTTTCCTTTACGGGGAGCCATACTGCCGGCAGGAAATTGAAAAAGAAAAACACCACGCGTAAGCCCAAACTATGAAATATTACTTTTAATAAATAAAACAACATGATGTTGGTCCAATTTCAAAATATAGCACGGATTCTACCTCAAACTTTATACTGGTGTCCGAAGACTTTTTGAAGAGATGGAAGAGAAGGTACCCAGGATACTTTGCGTTTGTAACAGTTCCATTTGATTATGCGCATGTGCTGAAGGAAGAATACCGCAGGCAGTAACAACGCGGGCAATCGATGGCGCACAAAACAAAAGCAATAGGAAAAGCAAAAGCAATAGGAGATTTTGTCTAAAGTTAAAGAAATGCCTGATAATTTTAGAGTTAGGTATGCTGGTGTTGTTGTTCAAGTAGCCTTGGCTGGAGTATTATCGTATTATGGAGTTAAATGGCTAATGGAATTAATGGACCCAACAAGAAAGAGCAGATTGGCAGCGCAGAAACAGGTATCACTTGTCAAAAACTCCACTGATCTTCACGTATCCTAGTTTGTGATGAATTACGTTTGTTTGATTTTCAACAGCAATATTACGTCTTCAAAAAAAAGTGTTGTAAAGCTTCACAACTATCACTGAAACTTTTTGATCCATATATATTATATATAAAATTACAGTCCTTTTTATGTGGTTTAATTCAATGACGATTGTAGTATCACGTTGGGCTAATTTGTAATCGTTACAGTTTCTTTAATAGTTAACAACAAACCTGTCACTTTTAAAGTTTCATTCAAATGTGCGCACCACTTTCCTTTGTTTTTTCTCACTAAAAAACCATAAAAGGACGCTTCGGGAACTTCAAAGTTTAAATCATAGAATAAAGAGATGGTTCATACACGCACTGTTCACACAGCACGTATAATGTGTACTTAATTGTATGAAATATGCATCGATATGCACCTGTTCTTTTCAAACAAGAAAACTGTAATTCATCACTTACGGTATTTTCCATCGTACCAACGAATTGTAAGGAACTAGACTGAGAATTTGAAATGTTTTTTTGTTTAACACTGGGAAACATTGACAACATTACACTATATTTTTTGAAAAATAATTTATCTATAGTTTTCACCCTATAAAAGTCGTTTTAGAGATGTAATGGTTATGATAATATGCTGTGTATAATGGTTGTGGTGTAGTGTTTAGGCCAATACACATTATGGTTGTCACGTTTTTGTAATTATGGTTATAATGATGTAATGATTATGTTGAGGACTGATTTTGATAATTGATGCAGGCAGAACAGATGCTGAAGAAAATTGGAGTGAAGAATGTGAAGGTTTGTGCTTCTGAAAATTGTCATTAAATGATGGTGATGATGGTGGTAATACTTTGTGCGATAGTTGAAGTGTAAACATTGGTTTAGTGTGGGTAATGAGGTGATATTTGCCCCAGTACTAAGAAAGTACTGAATATAATTTACTTTTCAAATGAGCTTTGAATACAAATAGCTGATTGTTCTTTGTATATTTTGTCAGATACTGTCAGATGGCATGAATCGATTACTGGTACTACATAAAAAATGACTATGCCAAAATATCTTCAGTTAGATATGTTATAAATATTCTACTAAATTTAGTAGTACCTAAATTAGTTGGAACTTAGATTATAAAATGTTTTACAGTTACAGTACTTGTTTGCAGCTCTAAGGCTTTAGAAAACAAATAAGTTTGGGCTCTCACATATTTTAGTAATTTAATACCTTAAAATATGTTAAAATTTTGTGACAGGACTTAATTTTTTTTGAATCTATAAAATTAATGTTAGTAACTAGGTAGTTCTTGTCTACAGCTTAGTGAATATGAGATGTCAATTGCTGCGGACCTAATTGATCCACTCACAATGCCAGTTAGCTGGGAAGACATCGGTGGTCTGGATGACACAATAGAGGAGGTCAAGGTAACTAACTTGAGACTGATCGGTCTTCTTTACAATTAGTGCAGAAACAAGGCTAAGAATTTAGGTAGTTAACAACTTCATTCCCAAAAGTGTCAACTTTACAGTTTATTCTAATTATAGTAATTTCTTGTGATTCATGTGTAACTTTGTTCTTCCCTAACTTTGATTTACTATGCCGTTTGTTAACAGGTAGAGACCATCTTTTTAACTTTCATGGTAAATTATTCAATTCCACAGCTGATCGATTTCTACTTGTAGCCCTAAATAACTTCCTAATGTAGCAGCTAACTTAAATATACAGTGATCCAACTGATTTATAAATATATTGTTAAAGTCTTTACTTAAAAAAATCAACTTACTGACTCTTGAAATTTGTTTTGTACAGGAAACAGTAATTCTTCCATTTCAAAGAAAGGAAATATTTGAAAAGTCAGCACTTCTTTCACCACCAAAAGGTAAAAAATGTTAATACTGGCAAAAAGTAATAATTGACATTATATGAAATCAATATATAATTTTTTTTTAGCTTGCAAACCATTATTTATTATATGGAAGTTTTAATTTATAATTTCTTTGATTACAAGTTAATAATAAAACTAGTAATAATAATAAATAATATCAACATAGCTATAATTATTATATACATGTGTACAATTATGTACATTACCCAACCCTTACAACAAGTATCTTTTTTGTACAAGAAATCGATCAGTGAAGGAATGGGCATGGTAGCTACCTACCATGTTAAATCAAAATGTTATCTGTACAGGCCCGTAGCCATGACAAAATGTCAACTGAGGCAGGATGAATATCTGTTTGGTCGTGTGCTCACAAACAGGTGAGCAAATTCTAAGGGGTCCGGGGACATGCACCCCCAGAAATTTTCTGGAATTTTTATCCTTAGAATCGCTAAGAATTCACGCAACAAATATATCAAATTAGTGGCCACGTATATTCCAGAAATAGGAAAATTTTTTTTTCTCAAGCAACTCGTTAAGACGGAAAAAAACTGAAAAAACTTATGAGGCAACTTACGAGCCATTAACCAACTAACACAGAATGCATTGATTTAGTAGCTTCTTAATCTTAGCTTGAACACAGAAATCTTCCCTTTGAAATATATTGCCGACTGTCAACATTGAAGCTCTCAGATTGAGAAATGGCATAAAATTCCTGTAAGCGAGGCAGCTTTGTCATTAGAATTGGCTGCATTTTTAGATCACACTTGGGAGCATTTTATGTAAACTGGTGCGATGCTTTTTTGGTCCAAAAAATTGCTTTTTCAACATTTTTATCGAGGTAAGAGTCTCGGTTCGCCTCAAGGTGGCTACAGGCCTGCTGTACCCTGAATTAGTACTAGTTTATGATTAAAAGTTAAAATGCCAACAGTGACTTGCTCTATGATAATAAACTAAATTTGTTTTGCTTTGTTGAACAGGAGTGCTTCTGTATGGTCCCCCGGGCTGTGGAAAGACAATGATTGCAAAGGCTACAGCAAAAGAAGCTGGTCAGTACCTTTAGTTTGTTACCGATTTGTTGTCGGAGTCTTGGGGGAAACTAAATTCAAGGTTAATAGACAACCAAAGTTATAGTAATGACTTTTTGTATCAGTGCTTAGATTTTCATCATGAATATGGCCTTGGCAACAAAGACAGTTTTTTTGCTTATATTTAGCCTTTTCGTTAACCTTGTTTGACCAAATGCTTTTTTTTTCAACAAAATCCTAGAAAAAGAAGTTTTGCAACATACATCAAATGACAAATTATGCAAAATGTGTTGCACACCTCCTTTGCCTTTAGGTTGCCGTTTCATTAACTTGCAAGTGTCTTCACTCACTGACAAGTGGTATGGAGAGTCGCAGAAGCTAGCTGCAGCTGTTTTCTCTTTGGTAAAGTAGGAATTGACAAAAATAAAAAATATATACAACTAAACAATATTGAATATTTTTTTTTCAAATGTGAACTTGCTATGGTTTGGAAAAAAAATTGCACTGTCATTAAATGTCATACAAATCATGTGTTTTTCTGGTTTTATTTTTGTTAATGATCATGCACCCTATGTGATTGCCTCCATTTCCTGGACAGATTCAGATTAAAGTAAAATGTACATGATTACTGTAGCAGCCATGATGGTGCCCTTGGACAAAAAAAATTTTGATAATTTATTTTCTTTTGTTTAGGACACCAACATGGCCACTTCATGATCATCTTTTGTCTTAGGCATCTCTAGGGTCAATGCATGAAACCAATAATTTGGTTCACATGCATTTTTTTATTAAAATTATTTAGTTGAACACATGCACTTGTGATCAAATTTAATCATTAAAAAATTATTTTGTTACTTTTTGCCAACAGGCAATCAAGCTTCAGCCATGTATTATATTTATTGATGAGATTGGTGAGTTGAAGTGCATTACATTTATTTTCTTAACTCTACAAATTAATGAGTTATGTATATTTTAAACAAATAATATGAACATCAGTTAATCTTAAAAGAATCTACATTTTTGTCTGAAATGTTAAGCTCAAAAATAAAGACTTAAAGTGTAATACAAGTATTCATAGAGTATGCTAGAAATTGATAGAAAAATATTTAAAAAGTGTATTATAACTTAATGGAAGCTGTTCGATGATTATTTTAAATAATTCTGCTTATGGATTGATTGTTTAGAGACTAATACTGATGATATGGTAACGAGAGATGTACTTAATAGCCAACTTATTATTAATAAAATTTTGTGTTGAAATGTTTATGTCCAGCTAGTATTTTTTCTAACAATTCAACACTATTGTCAAGAGCTGCTAACTTTAGTTTGTGTTATTTTTCTTACAGACTCATTTCTAAGATCAAGAGATAAGAGTGACCATGAAGCAACTGCCATGATGAAGGCCCAGTTTATGAGCTTATGGGATGGTCTGTACAAGTGTAAATATTCTATGTATAACTATATAAATTATACTGACTAGTTCTAAAGAATGTTAAAATTAAGCTTTAGAAGATATTTTCTGTGTTTCCATACTCTGTTGGAAACACTTGGGGTTGTTGAGAGAACACAAAGAAAAGATTTAGATCTTGAGCTGAACAACTGATGACATCATTCATGATTTCTATCCAGATTTAGAAAATGGTTCTTGGCCAATAAGAGCATGTGTTTTACTGAATTTATTTTATTATTAATTATTAACTTTATTAGTTGATTTTTTTCTAAATTTCTTGAGCTTAGTTGAAAGTTCATTCTGAGTAATACTTTTAAGGTAAAAAAGCCCAGTTGAAATTTATTACCAGAAGATTTGAATATTCTGTAATGTTCAACATATAATCTGTCGATTTGCATGTTGAAACAAGATCAGCTAAGTAAATACTCTCAGGAATGGGTTGAAAACATTAATTAATAAATGTAAATTAACCTAATATCTTGATCAAATAATATAATTATAGAAAAATTGATTTTGTTAAATCACTTTTTGACACAATAAAATTATACTAATCTCCTTGCAGGACTAATGACTGATTCATCATGTGAAGTGATTGTGATGGGAGCTACAAACAGACCCCAAGATGTTGATTCTGCAATACTTAGGCGAATGCCGAGCACATTTCACATTGGCTTACCTGTAGGTTAATAATTAAATTATAGTTAATGAGTTTCCTAAGTTTATTTTATTAATTTTATAGTTTTTGTTTTAGACCAACTTGCCCATCCCACTTCATTTTAAATGCCACATTCATCAAGTTTCCCAAAAGTTGGCATTATGATAAAATAAAAATTAAGGATAACTCAATGTTGTAGCAAGCAAGTGAAGCCGGTTGCTTTCTTATCATTTACTGCAAGTGTAAGTTTTGAAATGCCAGAAGTTAGTATGATGTGTGAAAATCTTGTCAGTTGGCATATACCCTAAAGCAAACAAGGAAAGGAACACATAATTTCATTAGTGAATGCAAGATTCTGATTAAGTTACTGCAGCAGTAATTAAAATAAATGGTACATTAATAAGAATCTAAAGGTGTGCCACAGGTCATCAGTGACAATTTATGGTAATGGTTGAATCATTTATTTATATATAACAATTTATAATGCCTGAAATACTTCTGTTGGCCAAAAAAAGCAAAAAGTTAACACAGTTAAAATTTGTTTTTGGTTACAGAACTTTGAGCAAAGATGTGAAATTTTACACCTTATTCTTGATAAGGAAAAGGTAAGGTTTCCTGTTACAGATTAATTATCCTTTTAAGGGGAAAGATTTAATTTTTTAACAATTAAACTTAGAGGTCGAGTTTAATTTTCTTGGAGTCAATACGTACAGTATATATTATAGCAGCTGAGCTGCTAACAAAAACAACAGCAAATAGTCTTAATTGTTTTAGTAGAAACCAACTCCATTATTGACTACCTTCCAATTTAAACTGTTATTTATTGAATTGTTTTCATTATTAAAGATTCTGCCAAATGTTGCTTTTTTTGTTTAAAAACGCCTACAGTAAACTGTTTTGCTACTCTCTGGCAATTGTTCAATAGAGAGTGAGTAGGTTAACCAATCATATTGCAAAAATCGTGGTACTAACTTATCCTATAGCTAGTTTGTTTCTGTAGTAATGATACTGGTAGCTATCAGTGAAAACATACAGTTACTACCATAATTGTTCTAATTTAAGCGCCCCTCCAATTAAAGCACCAACCAACTGAATAGTTTTATGCTTTGCCCTATTTTTAGCACCATACAAAAAATAATTAATATTTTCTGGCACCAAGTCTTTAGAGGAAATTTTTTATTGTTTTGCTTTTAATAGTTTTAATCGAATTATGTCCATAATTACTTTCAACTGGAAACTTATGATAACAATCTCAGGTTTTACTTTGCGGATTCTTGTTATGAATTTCCAAAACGAACAGCTACATCAGAAGTTTTGTAAAAGCAGTGAAAACAGTGGCACCTATTTGATGTGACACATGCTCTCAGTCACGTCCATAGCTACTCCAGTGGAACAACTGCATATAGTATGCCGTAAAATGTTGTAAGTTTCAGATCACGTTCTTCGTAATTTTTACAAACTTTAAATAAACAGGTGTGTTATCATTTGTCGTGATTTGAATCATTTTTAGGTAAGAAACTTAAAAATACAAGATTCTTCGAGTGGATATAGTTCTCATAACTAGCAATGAGCAGATTTGGAGAAAAGAAATAAACTGTATCAGAATATCCAGGCTTGTGACCTCTAGACTCTTGTCCCGGATCCCTACACTTAGACAGCTTAAAGGTCACCTTTTATATTTTAAACTTCCGCTTTTAGAGAGGGAAAACCTTGAACTCAGATGGATTCAAACATTGATGATTAAGTACTATCACATAACTTTTTAATGACAGTTGCATGTCTGTTTGGATATTGCAAAAATGAAAAAAGTAGATTTTGTTTTCGTTCTTGTGTTCTTAATTCATCAGGAAAGTCTGCAAAACAACCTCTTTTGCAATAATTAGACAAATGTCTCTTGAGCCACACAAATCGCTTCTCTTAAAAACATTTTAGTTTTTCCTCCAATTATTAAGTGCCCCTCTAATTTAAGTGCCAGAAGGATAAAATAATTTTTTTGTACCCCAATTTAAGAGCAAATAAAATCTTAAATTATTTTTTTCTGACACATTAGAACAATTACAGTATAATTTTGCTTTACATGAACTTAGCGTAACTCAGAAAGAGAAGAAGTCCAGATGGCCATGGTTTAATATGGGATAGGAACAGTATTCTGTCAGCTCTTGGTGTTCTTCCTACTCTTTATTTGCCTGGCATTACATACGGAAACAATACCTACTGGTGATGTTATCAAAATAAATATGATCTACCCCAAATGGGAAGGTTGTTTGCCAAGTCTCTGGAGTTCTCTTGTCAATTTTAGTTATGTAAGTTGTAAGAAAAATGCCATGTTACACCTCTTCAGGTTTTCAGAACTGAGTAGCCATGTTTGTGGGGCATAGCTCCTGATTTGATTTATAGAATTTGAAAATATTTCTACATCTTTGTTTGTTTTTTACACTATCAATAGATTAATTTTTATTCAACTTTGAAGAAATGTTTGCGATTGTTGTAGGTTGATTCCGATGTAGACATAGAGGATATAGCACGATTAACTGAGGGCCACTGTGGAAGTGAATTGAAGGAAATCTGTAAGTTCAAAATGAGGTTTTACTTAAGAAAAATTGCCCATATACTGTATTCTTAATTTTTTCTGACACATCTAGCAATGCTTGTATCTCATAGTACCTTTCAAATATTGAAAATGGATTAATCCTCCTGTTGGATGCCATAATTTATACGAAGCTAGACAGCTTGAATTTTGTGTCAACTAATATTTCAGTCAAGATCAAGTTTTGCATACTGCATATTGGGATAACGTGTTTATTTGTTAAAGGTCGAACTGCTGCAATGTCATGTGTCAGAGATTACATGAAAAAGAAAAAATTACCAAGACAATTGTAAGTACTATTCCCCCTGGGGTTGACTTCAGGGACTGAAGAACAAGGGGGGCAAGTGAGCTGTAGCCTGCTCAATCAATAATTATTTTAAGGACTACCTGCTTTAAGAGCCAATTAATGTTGGATGTTATGTATTCCCGGATGATCTCGAATAAATATATATTTGCTTAATAAATTACTGCATGCATAAGAACTAGGAAAAAAAACAAATTAAATAAAGGATCTGTGGAAATTTGTGTTGTCCAACACCCCCACTATTGAGTCTCTCATAGCTTTGCCAAAATGCAAGGGAATAAGAGTCCCAGAACTAGAAAGCTTGAGAAAAGGCCAGTGAGGCCTTTTTTTTTTGTATTTTTTGGTAAAAGGTCACCCAACCTATTAGATTTCAAAATTAATTGAACAATAAATATTTGATTCTTGCTTACAGGTGCTGCTGAATTTCCTAGTTCTATTGTGGGATCATTAGAGTTCTCTCTGCTTTTCAGCATAAAAGTAATCTTAAAATCTTGCAGAATAGCTAAATTTTAAAATAATTTTCAAGAAATTTTAACGCTCTCCAAAGGGGAACTTATATTAAACACAGAAACTAAAATTGTCACCATAGAAATTTTTATCTCAGAATAATTAAAAAAATAGTGATTTCATCTCTTTTGTCAATAGAAGTAACAAGAGTGTGGATGAATCAGTAAAAACCCAACTTAGACCAATTAGAATGGAGGACTTCTTGAATTCTGTTAAGCGATACAGTACAAGTGGTCTCTTGAAACAATAAAATGTGTATGTTGTGCAGCCAAAAGACAAGATGGAGCAATTTTCTGGGACAGCTATGTGCTTCAAACAGCATGAAAATGGAACAAGCTTTTAATAAAGAGGACATGAACTGGTGAATATTTCAGCTCTACAATAAATGTGAACATACGCAGCAGAAGGTGATTGGACTTGTAGATTTTAGTTTTTTTACTGTTGCGTCACCCTTCGAAGAAAAAACGAAAATGTTGATTCTTCATTACTAATGGCTTATTGCTTTTAGATACTCAAGACATAATTTATAAGTTTGTTCTTTCTTGTGAAAAAAACCTGAAAAATAAAGTGTCTATAAAATAATTTTTATATAGAAAGGAGCCTTGTTTTCATGTCCATATAATTGTGCATATATATATATATACATGTGCACTTGCGAGTATATGCCTCACCTGGCCTATAGCTACTATAAATTGTCTATAGTAAAATTAGTTTAGGAACACGATTCAGGTGTTTAAATTTATGACAGTAGTAAATTGTTCTCAGTTTTCATAAAAAATTTTACACAAGTACTGCATTAAGCAAAAAGTTTTCCTGCTTATAGTTCTAAACAATCAGGGCATTGATTAAAGTGCACAAGTGGAAAATTTTATTTCTACAGTAGATATACCTTGCTAAATGAGTAACAGTGGTGAAAACATTTCGTCAAAATCTTTCATGATTAAGATATTAACTTTTCAAGTTTTCAACTTATGATATCTCGAGTGGTTCCAACAAATTTGCATTTTTTTAAAAAAATCTGCTGCCATTCAGTAACCTTTGGATAAGTTTGAGCCAAACTAATGACCTATCTTCTCGAGATACATCAGCAGCCAAACTTTGGCTTAAATACATAACAGGTAATGGTTGGCAGATTTTTAAAGAATGCAAATTTGCTGGAACCACTTGTGATGTCATCAGTTGAAAACTTAAAATGTTTATATCTCAAGAACCATGAAAGATTGACAATTTTTACATTGCTCATTACTCATTTAGCAAGGGATATCCACGGAAGTAATAAAATTTTTTGCTTCATATGCACTTTAAGTACCCAAAATCAATTGCAGAATTCAATTACAGTCAGTGTGGTGGTATAAAGGAATCTATTCTGTAGAGTAACAATCTACCTCTTCCCCTAGGATTTGTATCTTAAATTTACGGTAAACTTGGCTTTGCAGGTTGTTTTTGACTATTCATGATTCATTATCATTAATTACAAAATAGCACAAAAAAAATGGTTTTTTTTGGCAAGGATGTCTGCCAGCTAGAAGCCTAGGGCTTAAAACTCATGATCAGACACCCTCACTATAATTGACTTTGTAGACCAAGTTAGAAGGGAAAAGATGCATCAAAACTTATGTTATAACATAGTAATTTTTTTTCCATAATATTTGTTGAAAATGACAACCAACAACTAAATTTTCTTACTGGCAAAACTAGAGAATATAAATTTGGATAAAGGTTGACAAATTTAGTTTCATTTCACCCTTGCCTCTGACCAGTGTTGGGTTAAAACTCAAATTGTCACCCTACATTAAGTCACGGCCAACTACTTACTTATCCTTATATAAATCATACTATTAAATTATGGTGAGAAGAAATCTTGAATCTACAAGTCGAAGCCCAGCTGTAAGAAACAGCCAGTCAGGCTAAGACTGTCATGACCACTTTAAAACAGAAATTAACCTAAAAAATTCAACAATTACTATTGCATCATTTTTCTCTTTCTTTTTTTATTTATTAATCCCTTGTTCTGCCACAAAGCTATACTCGAGGATATGTAGACTTTTCCAAGAACTCTTGTAGTTCTTTGCAAGTGGCAGCAGTGTTACTTAGTATAAAAATTAAATATGGTGCTTCAATTTCAAACCTTCTATACAGCCATCAGATACTAACAATAACTATAAGATTGTTGAAACTCTTAAATCACCTTTACCTCAATTTTTTTATACTGGTATTTCCAAAATTCTAGTGTCTAAGAGTCTCTGGTTATTCCTGCAAGACACATTTTTTCAGACTAAATGGACAACTCATCAAGACTTGAACAATTTCTTTTATTCTTATGTTAAACACTATGTACAACTTTGGTTGAATAACAGCAACAGCGAGTTTGATCGAGGTTCACAGGCAGCCGTTTATTCATCTTCATTAGTCATTTCATCATCATCAATCTTTGGTGCCAGGAAGTATCTGTCAGAAATAGAATTCTACTTAAACTCTTGCTATCTGACAAACTAAACAATAAAGGACACCTTAGCTTTGAGCAGTAAATTGTTTATCTTTAAATTAAGAAAACCTTGTTACAAATACAAGCAACAATTGGAATGACTTACCAGTTAATGTAAGTTCGAAGGATGCTATATCAAAGATTGTCAAGGCAACTTAAATTAATATTATCTGATGAAAATTTGTTGTTTCTCAAGCATTTAAATGCAAACAAGAGTAAAAACAAAAGTTTTTTTTACCAGCCAAAGCATGACACAACACTTGTCTTTCCCAAACAACTTAATCAGCTGTTATGCAATTGCACAACCATAGCAAACTATCAAATTGCTTACTTGATATGTCCAACATTGCCTCCACTACCAGAGATGCGGTATTCAGTAACTGCAAAGAAAGTATCCAGTTAGCATCGACAACAGTGTTCCCTTTGAATTAATAGTTTAATGGGAAAAACAATGATCTATTCACTGTTAAACTGTTTCAGACTTACAACAGGTAATTATTCTTGGGTATGGACAATGGAACCAGGGGGAGGGGGTCACTGGCTCCCCCAATAATTTTCTGGCCAACAACAGTAAATTTTAAATAGGAATTTCAGATTTTATGACAATTTATTACAATTTCCACTGTGCCCCCCTCCCCCCCCAAATAATTTTTTGCTTACGCCATCCACGTTGGGCTATGCAGTCTTTAGTGGTACAAAAGATTTATTTAGTATTTGCTGTTTTGTTGAGCATTAGTTTGAAGAAAAATTCTTAGGTATGAACACTGAAAAAATACTGCCTTATTTGATATAATCCTTGAAAGAATGGAATGATAAATACAGTGTACAGGCCTTGAATTTTTTTCACACAAATCTGACCCCACAAAGCAATTACATTATTGTTGCAATCAAAAGACAACCCAGTAAAAAATGTAAAACCTACACAAATGTACAGTAGTGATGAAATAAAGTTCAGATAGACAACCCATAAATCAATACTATTCCTCTCAAAACTTTGATAAGCTATCAATGCAGAACAAAAATGGCATCTTCAGTTGGTAGAGAAAGTTGATATGCTACAACACTCAAAACTAAGCCAAAGTGGTGGTTGAAATTCAGAAATTCATTGCATTACAAATGGCTCTATGTCAATGTATGGAAAAATCTTAATTTGTTAGGCAATGCTCTGAAGAGGAAATGGTACAGACAACGACTACTGCACAGCTGTAATAAATTTTACATTATAACTGGTTGGTTTATTACACTTACCGAGGGGGAGGCCTTGCTTCAAGGATAGAATAACTTGGTTCGATAAGGGGGTCGCCTGAGAAGGGAACCATTGCATCTGGTCAAAATTCAGAGACTTCCAACTACTAAAACTGTACAAGTTTTTCATCTCACACACAAAAAATTAGGGAAAAGGATTCCAATTAATATGAGTTTTTCAAACCTCATCTTGAAAGAAGATATTCATCAAATTTTCAGAACAGGTTATGAGAGCAATTCTAAAAATCTTTCTCATTCTTGTTACTTTAAAACCCTGATCAATATGCCAAGCTACTGCTATCAAACTCACCTTTGTGAAGAAGTTCAGGTATCGCAAAGCAAATGTCAAACTGACGGGTTCATTCAGCTCGATAGAAACCTAAGAGAAATACATAATATTGTTAAACAACAAACTTAGAATTACTGTATATAAACACAAAATGAGTATACTGTATATATTGAAATGTATCTTCCATTTTGGGAACCTATGTAATATCCATCGGGTATCATATTTCTAAAACTTTTTATGGCTAGCTAAACATTTTTTTTGTCTTGGACAACAAATACATGAAAGAGTACTGTTTGTATACCTGATCTTCCTCTTTTTCTACACTTGCATTCTGTTTTAAAGTCACATTGCCCTTTCCCAAATCGCCACTGGTGGAAAATTTAACTCCCTCTTTTGTGCAAGAAATAACTGCAGAGTCTCCGATGGTTGTCAGATCCCTGCATATTCTCTGGAATTCATTTGCAGGCATTTTGATGATTGCATCGTAAGTTTGATCCTGTTGAGAAGGGTGAACAAGATTTTTTAAGAACCATCAACATTTTAACGATAAGACTGAAAAACTTAAACAAGGACCCACGCTATAAAAGAGAAAGCTCCTCCCACATCTGACACCTTCTAAAATTCAAATTTTGGACCAAGTAGCGATTCAACTTCGCTCTAAGTCTGAGCAATAGAAAAAAAGCAATTCATAACCACTGAAATTAAAATGTTCGTAATATTTTCTTATACAGAGTAGTGGCAAAGGAAACGTAAGCGAAGTTCATTTCGTTTTTTGTTTTAAAAGTAATTTTGTCAAAAGTTCAGAAAAATTTTGTACCTCTTTCAGGGAAGTTCTCATACCTCCAATAAATTTTCAGTCATTAGCATAACAAGTGTCTAGTCGAAACTTCGCATATTACGAGCACCTGCATTTCTTTTACCACTACAGTATTCTGTTTCGTTATAATTTCTTTGTGTTCGAAACAGAAAGCAACAAGAACTTATGATTCTGAAGTAATTAGTTGTTCTGTGTTCAATGTTACATGAAACAATTTTACACATGAATAGTCCGTTTATTTCATGTCATCTCTTCGGAGGTTGAGTGACAACTGAAGGTGACAAGCACCTGGCCAAGACCCTTTTATAGTGCAGGTCCCTTTTAAACAGAATCTTCAGTGTGTAAAAAAAAAATTTTTGCCCCTTCATCAGGCAAAAGTTCAAAGTTTCCATCTCAAACATTTTATCTCTTTATGAAGTAGTCGCAATGGCTAAAAAAATAATGATTTTAGATATCTACTGGGAAATCGTGAAAAATAATTTTTGCTTGTTGAAGGAAAAAAAATTCATCAAAGTGACCATTGTTTAGTGACATATCTAGATGCTTGTTAACGGAACTTACTGGTATTCCCAAGTGCTCGCTGTCAATGTCCATAAGTTTCATTTCATACTCTGATACTCTGTCTCCATCTGTTGGAGTAGTAAATGAGCATCATTCAGTAATGTATTTCCTCGTAATTCTTACCTTTACATTTCTTGAGAAACAAGGCAAATAAGGCCTCAAGACTAAGATTACCTAGCAAAAAAAACTTTTTACAATTACAGATTATGCAGGGCTTTCAAAATGATCCAATTACTTAAAATCCATCAACTTTGTCTGGTTGACCTGCCAGAGCAATGGTTGTGTAACTAAGGATCAATGTATGTTTACCACATCTTTCTTGCCCATCTTAAATATTTTCTTTACAAACTAACTAAAAGATATGTTAAATTCATACTTACTGACATTCTCAAACACAAACATAACAGAATCAGCACTGTCTTCAGCTTTAATCTTGACACTGTCATCATTTCCACCGCACTTCATAATTTTTGTCATGGTGCCAATATTTAAACCAAGAGAAAGATTTCTGTCACATCTGAATGGGTCAAAGCTGTCTGACCGCAAAAGGACGGACACCAAGCTTACATGGCTACTGTCCATGGCCTGGAGGCTAACGCCAGTACTAGAACAGTCCCAGTTTGCCTCGCCGACCAAGTCTTTAATGGCTTCAAGGACCTTTTTAAGGACACCAGCTTGTTCAAGTCGTGCTTCAAACATTTTGATGATTAAACCTGGAATTTTGACTAGATGCAACTAAAGATGACAAATGCTGCAAAGAAAAAGTAATACATTTCAAAACCTATCTAGTAAAGTAGATAAAAACAATGAAACACTGAAGTAAAGTAAAGTACAACTCAAACTTCATTCAGTGGGAAGCTGTAACACAATAGCAAATGGCTGAAAACGTTTTTGCAGGCTCTCATTTCTATGGCGGCATTTTCACAACCTTAAAATTACCCAAGAAAAAATGAAACTATCTTGGTATTCGAGGTTCGGTTCCGACTTTAAACGGATTTGTGAATGACTTATATCATATTAAAAGCACAGAGATATATATGTACGTATTAAATTGGTGTTACTGCTTTTTCTAGCGTTCGCCTCTAAAGGATATTTGACAGTGGCGAGAATCGAGATAAATCTGGTCTCGATAAAAATCATCGACAGAGTTTCTCAAAAAAAGATAGGGCATTTTCAAAGATCAAGCTGATGCACCAAACTTTTTTTTTCGTATTCCTCGCAAATACAATCAACGAACAGCAAAATACGCTACGAACCTGTCTAACAAAAAATGGCGCCAATTCGTTGCACCGATGATGTAGAATATGGGCAAATCGTCACATTTACATCAGCCTAATGAAGTCTGGTCGCAGTATTTTTATACAAAACGTTTACTGATCGGTAGCCTATCGCTGAGAACAACCTTTAAATAAAGATTCTTGATTCGAATTGTCTATTCGTTTCACTGTCAAGATGGCGGGAAATGGGAGACTTTTTCCCGCGTACAAAGAAAACGAGTCTATAAGAACTGTCAATCTAAGTCACCTCAATTCGAAATGCATAAGAGACAAAACAAAATAATAAAGAAGAAAAAAAGCCCAGTTCTCTATCATACAAACCACTGCGTGATCCAAACTTACACAAGATCGTAAACGACTTTCCCGCCATGTCTTTCAAACTCAAGAGAGACTAAATTCGATTGTTTAGTATAATCGGTTCAAATACGAAGCAATTATCTTTCTAAACTATCAAGTACATTTTATAGGTAATAAATACCATCACATTTCATCTTAAGTTTTCAACGTTTTGGGGGTAATATTCAAACGAGATTTGGTTTTCGATGGTTAAGCTCCAACTCGAGCAATAAACACATGCTGCTCTTGTTTCGTCAAAAACTAGAAAACATCACAACAAACAATGATTCCCTCGACTCGGTAGCTTACTACACACCTCGTATTTTCTTTTTAAATCAAACCTGACAAAATTCACCGTGCAACACTGCAAAATTTTGAAGATCATCTACACACAAAACTCACCTTCGCACGACAGCAAACTCGATGGAATATACGAACTGCGCGCCAAGACTCTGTACATATAGTTAGTACATTCGAGCCTGCTATTGGTCACAGCTAGTCATGTGACGCTACTTAGGCGCCAAAGTAATAGGGACAAGATCGGACTCGCCTTCCCGGATATTGAAGCAAACCAGCCTGACCACAGGCGGCCCAGACATACAAATACAGTAAAATTATATTAAAAAAATTAACAAAGTAAAAATAAAGTAAAATTTAATAATTTTACTAACTTTGGTCTGATGTTGTTTTTGGTAGTCTGTTGCTCCTTTCTAGCTGTTTTTTAGGTTTCTAAACAATTTTGATGCCCTTGAACCGAAAACCACATTTTCAACTTTACCTTCGCAAATAATTATATGAAATACTGTATTTGTAAGTCCACACTGATTTTGTGCCTGGACCGCCTGTGCCCTGACGAAGAGTTGCTGACAACACAGAGAAAAGGCTTATACAAAGTATATCTAAAAAATTGTAGTTAAGTAATATAAAAGTCATTTAACAGCTTCAGTGAATTTATTCCCATTATTTTAGTTAAAAACTTTATGTTTCGAAATACTAGCTTTCTCAAGTCCCTGAGGTTTAGCTAAACATGAAAGTAGATTTAATATACTAACACTAACAGTAACAAAGTTGCCGCATTAAATATCAGTTTTGAAGAAAATACGATTGAGAAAAGAAAATTGTTATTTCGAGGACAAGCTAGGAAGCAAAAAAATGCTTTACAAAATAATTTCGATAATACGCGTGCTCTGATTGGTCGAGGGCCATTTTCTAAATCAGGATGGAAATCATGAATGACGTCATCAATGTTATTAATTTATAAAAGCTTTAGAAGATATTTACCCTTATCAACTGCGTTCACCACCAAGTGCATGTGTACCCTATGCTAATTGACAGAGGTACATGTAACTAGGGGAGAGGAGCTGGCAATACTTATAGAAGTGTTATACTGGAAACAACTCTGAAGGGGAAAATACGAACTTCGATACATAAAGCAAAGTCTATATATAGAGTAGTGTAGAGCAATGTGGCCCATGTGGAAGAAATAACATTGCGCTGTGGAATAACAACATAACACCAAACATAACTTTAATCCCACGACCAATCAGTATTCGCGTGCCAGACTATATTAGTATTCATCTGACGCACTATTCCTCACTTGACTCTGAAGATGACTTTTGTACAGGTTGTCGAAACGTCAGTCACTTACACTGACAGCAGTCCGTCTCAGGACTACACTAATCCGGGCGATCTCGCCATACGATCTACGAATAACATGTTACATACTAACCGTTTAAACACAAAAGCTACAACATTTTATATTGTATAATTCACTTCCAATTCGTGGATATATTTTTATTCATTGAGAGGAAATTTTTGGTGAATGAAGGCAGTTCTAATTGTGTTCCAACTTCTCTAACAAATGCAAATCTCAAATCATTGCACCTGTTCGTTCTGCCCTTATCAGGTGGGTATCCGAGACTCATTACAAGCGCGTTTTGAACTAACATGCACTAGGAAAATGTTTCAATATACGTTACAAGGTGGTTTTAATTAGTTTCCCTTTTAATTAAAAATTGACGCAGATAACTTGTATCCCGAGGTTTCTTGCCAACATCAAGGTCGTTAAATAGTTTGTTCCTTAACCTTCTTTATCCCCTCCTATACAATAACATTCAAATACAGCCCATCAAGATTTGCCCTTGTATGTAGCGCTACTGTATATGAAGAAAAATCAACCTGATTCCCCGACATAAACATATAGGAAGTCCACTAATGGGACAGCAATGTTTATTCGAAGTTATTAGCGAGTGAAAGTCCGAGACAAACAAAGTAATCACAGCGTTAAATACAGTTAATATTTTTTTTGTAAGCAACTGCTATACCAGCTTATTAACAATATAACAGCCTATGTTACTAATTAAGTACATGATGTAAATTTCACTGAAAAGGTTGGGGTAATTGATGTTCGACTGTTTTTATGGCCAACTCAAAAGAACGAAGGCTAATTAATGAAAAATACCTTATTAGTAGTGTAGCATGACGCTTAATATTTTACAGCTTATTCCAGTCGACCGGCGATTAGGTTCTGCTTAAGTTATCAACCTTTTACCCCCCCCAAAAAAATCGAGTATAGCGTTTTCTAAAGACGAGGAAATGTTGACAACAATCATAAACATGCATGAAAAAACTAAATAGAAAACGTTGTGCTCATGCATAACCTTAAATATTTAAAATCAACAGTATTACTAATAACCCTGCATGAATTAAAATTATTAACTATAGTGCAGTAAAAGCAAAAGCTACGACGAATGATACACCACGTTTAAATCAAAGTATGAACGATTCTTCAGGCTGAATAAAAAATGTTTAGTTTGCAATAAAATTGATACATTATTCCTTTAAATTAATCAAACTGATTTAAACATCATACGTCAAAAAAAAACTTTATACCACATAAAAAACAATATTTCTATATATTCTCAAAACCAAAATTACACTGGAAAGTAAAATAACGAGAACATAATTAATCTTATATTATGAATTACGTTATCAAATGCATGGACTCGCTATTTGACGTCCCATGCTTTCCAATATATAAACCTATGCCAGAAGTGAAATTAGTACGCTATCTTGGCATTAGCTCATGTAAAAAAATATTGAAACGCCATGCCGCGAAAACCCCCAACTGCGATCCGTTGCTCGAACGAAGTTAACGCATTATCTAAACATTCACCAACTAAACGCTAACAAGTCACCTGTAAATTCTACCCAGGATGCATTGTGTAATAAATTAAAACTTCAGAAAAATGTTTGGTTTATATATGTTGTAGCTGAAAAAATGAACAGAGGTAAACTCAGAGGTAGCCATTAAATAACATTAACTTCAAGTGGTACCTGAAGAAGTACATTAGTACAATCACAGACAGCACCCTGTCCATAAATTTACAACCGCATATATCGCGCCCGCGTTAAAGGTGTTAGCTGTTCCTGAAAATTTACATCTTCCGAGTAACGAGAGCGATGTTACTGTTGTCAACTACAACAGTGCGGCCAACCACACCTTGTTTTAAACTTTCACCCTCTGCTCAGATTTCGGCCACAATCAAACAAGTAACATGAACAATTGAGGCTACTGATGTGGTTTACAAACCGTAGCTCAATTGAAGATAATGCTTTGAACAGACGATCTATACAGTCGTTAAGACTTATACGTTCCTTAATTTATAATTACACTAGTCCATATGTTGTTTAGGGCTGTGCGATAGTCACTGACTCTTGAATCAGCTTTGATGAATAAAGACGATAATTAACCCATAACTGGTTGGCATTATACTTTACACCAGTCCTCAAATCTCATAATATACCTTGCAATCAGTGCGTGCTTGTCAAGTTCCACACCGTTTCCTTTAAATCAATTCACATTAGAGATGAACTCTGATAACTCGAACCCTCTATAACTCGAATTCCCCGCTAACTCAAAGAAAAACTGACAATCAATTTACTTCGTGAATATTTTGTAAAATTTTCAATCCTATAACTCGAATCCCTTTGACAATATGAGTCACCAGGGTTTAACTGTATATAGGGTTTCCACTTCATAAAGTATCTCCTGATTGACTTGATTTACAATATTTATGGTGAAAAAAATCGCCTTTAGCCTTACTCACCGAAGGATACAACGCTTATGAATGTAAATCCAATCCCAACCCCATAACTTTTGCTGAAACTAGTTTCATGATTTATATTCACGAGCTACAGCTCTCAGTGAAAAAATTATCATCTTTAATTTGTGAAATAAATTCCACATTGTATAGTTATGTACGACGTTTAACACTATTTTACTTCAAGTGTGATGCCCAAAATGAATGTATACAGCAGGAATGAACCGTAAAACTAAACCAAGCCCTTAAGACTAGCTACCTTTTCAAAACAACTTTAGAACTAGCCTAACTCAAGAGAATACTTGCAACAGATATCTAATCTAGATAGCATTGGTTAAATAATATCCATGTTTAAATAAGTCCTCTTTCTGTCAGGCTGGCCTGGAGCTTTTGAAAGATTTTCACTTGACTCTCTGGTTTTAGAGCAAGGATCATCTGGTAGATCTTCTGAGGCTGAGGGGCCCTAACAAGACAAAAACAAAAATCGCTGAGTCATCATTTTGAAAACTTCCATTTCTCTGTAACAAAAATTTAGAGCAAATGCTATGAAAGATCGTTTAAGCCTCTGGGCTTAAAGAAACTTCAGGCTCTCAAGGGAGGGGGGTAACTAACAAGAAATGACAGCTAAAGAAAGAATCACTGGAGGCTAAAACATATCGTTTTGAGAAGGGGAGAAGTAAACTTATTACAAACATTGAATGCCCCCCCCCCCCTCCCCC
>JAOBRD020223424.1:2792-25563 GCA_027575215.2 Hydrozoanthus sils | reverse complement strand
GTTTAAAAATTAATTTTGAAGTTAATATTTGATGTAAATTCGCCAAACCGTTCTCAAACCAAAGCTGTACTAGTCCCCTTGCATGGAGGAATGGTTTGGCGGTTTTAACTCAAATTTCTTCTTATTCAAATATCTTCTTCAACTTCCTCACTGTCCAACAAAAGTTTAGGTTAAGTCCCGCCTTAATCAAATGTACATGTAGACAATTAACAGAAAATGGGTCTCGAGGAACTAACAGGAATCGAATGTTTCAAACAGTGAATCCAACTACTTCAAGCATGCCTCTGTCAATGGATTGGATCAATAAGTTAATTAGGAATTAAGCAATATTTAAGTGGTAAGAAACTAGATAAAAAAAACGTTACTGATAAAATTCCTGTGACAAAACTAAGCTTACGGCATTTCGTGCGGGCATTTTTTTTGCTAGAATCAATCTCTCTAGTCTATCATCATCATCAAAAAATCAAACCAGCATAGAAATAGAGCGTGAAATTAGAGCGAAACTAAAGCCAATTGATAGCCTGTTAGTCAGCTTTTTCGTTAAGTTGAAAGTCTTAATTCTAATAAATTAGCAAATTTTAATTGCCAAACATTTAGCAGGTTAGTTAGTCCTTGGTAATGGGATTTCAGAATTTCCAGCGTTGAGTCTTAAGGGGATCTTAAATGTTGCCGGCACGCGCAACAACACTTAATCGGCTAGATTTTGCCAAACGATAAAAAGACCCCTTTTCCTGTTAACGCCCTAGGTGTATATATACACTATACGTTTATACATGTTTAGTTTTAAACCGATTGGTCTAATCCTGGATTTATTAAGCTTGCCTTGAGGTTAATTCTCCACTCTTAAAGCCCTTACTTATACTCAGTGTGATTTGCTATTATGTATATATACAGCACGCCCATAAAAACACGATTAACAACACTTGAACTGTTCACGACACTAAACAGCTCTTAGTACGAAGACTGTTCAAACTCTATACCAATTGCACCAGTAAATCCGATAACCAAATAACCAGTTTTCTGGTTTTAACAAACAATCAGTGCGTAACGTTATAAATAGATATAGAGATTTTAGAATAGCATAACGAAAAATATTGTAAAGATAACCAATAAGCAAACATCTCACAAAAATTTATTAAATCTGTAATTCTCTCTCAGAGCTTGAAGGATTTTAGATTTACGTATCAAATTTTCAATTAGTGATAAATGATTTCAATGTATTTAGTTCACGGACAAATCAAGCTCAGGACTAGAAGTCCTTTAGGTTTTGAGAGAGAAATATTGAAGAAATAAAAAACAAATCGTTAGAGATCCCTTGATCCTCAGCACTATAGCTGGACATCACGCAAATTTGCATGCATTCATATACACATGCACTTTAAAATTCAAATAGTTTACAGAATTTCGATTTTGTCTTGGGGTTCGCCACTTTATCAGTCAACCTGTTCATTCCTAAAGTGCCAAATGAAGCGTTTTAGGTTCCGATATACCTATTTCTATACAATTTATTTGGAAAAGTTAATTTAATTTACATTTCTTAAAGGGGAACTCCAGGAATTTGAGCAAGTTTGATTCTAATGAATGTTCAAGATTCCAAGAACTAATTTGTTATAATATTTCTTATAAATTTTCATTTGAAACGGAGTTATTTTCTTTCAAAGTCAAGTAAAAATGTAAACGAACTGACGGCTCAGAAAGCTGTCAGCGTAGTTTAAAATTATGTAACTAAAATTTAGGGAGTGACAGGTCTTAAGATAGATTCCAGGTTTTCGGTTTGTGTATGTCATCGTGCAGCTCAGATTCGAATAATTTAACTAGGAACAAAACCCTTATTTGACGCGGTTACGTAACAAATGACTGCTGACCCTCGTAATGCGGCTCAAATCTTGACCTATCTTAATCTTAAATGTATAATATCAATGATATAATTACCCAATTATTAAAACTATAAAGACAACATGCCAAACAATACAAATCATTAAAAGTAATTAAAAAATAATTCGGATGAACCTGGAATAAGAAGGTCTTCACTGTATCCGGATATTTTTGAAAACGGAGATATTTTCTCCGTATTCGAAAACATCCGCGTCCACACAAATTCGATAAATCTCCGTTTTTAAAAATCTACAGTCTGGAGAGCGTATTCAAAAACCTCCGTATTTGTTGCCGAAAACGCCGTATACGTGTGGACGGGAGGTGTAAACGGAGAAAAAAAAATACCCGGACACGTGTGGACGGGGCCTAAATGATCGTATAGAGGTCGCTGTACTTAGACTTGTTGGTAAATAGTTCCACAGTTGAGATATATAACACAACACACTAGTTCAGGTTAAGAGATTATCTCTCTTCATCTATGCTTCATATTTGGAAAGCCGAGGAACCTACTTTATGTCGAACTAAAGTAAGAATGGGGTAAATTATAATCGAGTCAAAAAGTTATGCGGAAAGCGCATTAGAGAATTTTCATTTAAAAACAACGCACTTTAGGAAATTTTGATTTTTGTACATGATAAGCATTACAGTTTCAAATCACTGTTGACATGATAACTAATTGACTGAGAAGTGTAGAATTCGGAGCCCTAGCTATTTATCAATATGCCTCAATTCTCGAGGCAATATAATTTTGGTTCTATATTTAAAACCAAAATATTTCATTTATCCGCCTTAAAATCTTTAATTCTAGCATTTTGAGTAGGCTTCGATAACATAATAAGGCAGGTTTGTCATATTTGTGAAGTTTTTTTATAAAGTGTACCTGCATTAAGGCTAGCTAGACAACGAGGAGTGCAAAACTCAAAGGCGGCTATTCCAGGCAAGAAAAAGTATTTTAAGAGCTGAGAGGGTATACGTATTAACTGCAGTAACTTTATCTCCTAATATGTGTTATATAACCGATTCCCGATATTATTTTGTTTACAATAACTTCTGGCTCAACGTGAATACCAACGTACCAAGAACAATTTTAAGTAGTAAGACCTAATTAAGAGGGCGGGTCTACATATCCCATATTGCTAAAGCATCTCATTAATGTTGGATACAAATATCCCGGTTATTACAATACTTGTCGTCCTAGTTGCTCTTCTTGACTTCACTTCATATCATGCATGATGTAATAGTGCTACAATAGTATATAACATGAATATTTTCTTCTTAAAGATAGCCGAAAACCTATCTATTTCACTTGTTATCTGTGTGGGGCCAAAAGAGGTGAGAAATAAAAGTATTTAAATTGTCCATATAAGTTGGCTAACTAAACTCTCCTCGTGTCAACTAGTTCTACTAAGTTCAACCATCGCTAGCCGTGTCCGTTTGGAGCAATGGTCATAACCTTGGTCTGTTAGAGCAGTTTAAGGCAATTCCCTTCAAAAGTTTCTCTACTGTTTGTCTTCACGTAAATCTTAGCCTTCCTCTTTATGAATTAACTAGTATCCTGAACATTGGCTTTTTTTACTAAAGTCATCTCGTGACATGTACCAACAATTCATCAGCACTTAACTGCAGAGACTATAATGATTGGAGACAACGATGATTTCATACGCAGTGTCATTTTCAATAATCTACAAATATAAGCAGGTTTTCCACATCTGAAACAAGGGACTTCGCAATCATAAGTTACTAAAATAAAGCTAAAGAAACACTTCGGAGTCTTTTGATTTGCTTCTAAACAAAACAAGCGTGCACAAGTCAAAAGAAATGTATGTATATAACCGTGTAAAACGTTAAACTTCCCCTCTATTTTGAACTTTTTGCAATTACAGTTTTAGCATCTCCTGTTCAACATCCGGATATTGGTGGAATGCAAGAACTGTAAATCTTCAGTAACTCTAAATCCTGTAACTCTTCAGTTGCACAAATACCCCATACCCCGGGTAGTAGTTCTTTCGGCAAATATTCCCACCTAACATCTCAGAAAACCCCAGTTCCGGCGTAAGAAGTTAAAATACCAAACTGTCTCAACTTGCAGATAAAATTTCCTTGAAGATGATATATTACAAATTTAACTGAATACTGTTAAACATAGATTTCGTTCTTTGGACCCAGTTGTTAACTTTGATGACACTCGATAACAACTTCAAAGATGATACATTTAACACGGAAATTACGCGCGACGTAGGCAACTTGTCGTATCATGTTACACTTGTTTTCCTGTGGTTCACTACAAAACCGCCTCCTACTCATTGCATTACTTGTTAAGCCTTGATCATACTGGTGCGAGCAACAGTTGATTCTACCAAGTTGTTAATATATACAAGAAAGCCAGCTTTCTCATTTCATAGTCCAGCTTCATAGCGTCGCTTTCGGCCTATAAATGGCTTTAAGACATTTTGCTGCATTTTGGATGAAGCTGGTCCTAGCATTTGTCGTTTTTGGCAACGTATGTTGTAAAGGAGAAACAGGACTGGACTTGTAAGTATATATCTTGCTCTTTAACCACAACTCGTTAGGTTTTGACCACAGATCAGCTGATCACATAAAGCCAAACATATCTGGTTATTGTAGGAAGACAAACTACTCTTTCGTCTTTCGAAAGATCAAATGTTCTTGATTGTATCACATGTAACTATAAAGCAATCATCTTATTATCTTTTTCATTCAACTACATAGTTAAATTTGATGTCAAGACGTGGTTTAGACAAACCAGAGGTAAAAATATCACAGTGGTTTAAGTTTAGTAGGATTTCTCTTCCCGAATATTTCCGAGCTCACAGAAAAACAAAGCTATCTCAAAGAATAGTTGTTTAGCTACCAACTAGTGGAAATTTTAGCCACGTTTTCTTGAAAAGCCAAAACAAGTTCTTATGTCATTTCCGGCAAATTACAGGAGTTGATGCAGCTTCGCCAAACCTTTGTTATGTTGCGTGGGATTGTACTTTTAAAAACACGTTCAAACGAAAGAAGGAGAAAAACAACATTTAAAAGTAATTAGTTGGCGATTGTATACTTAACATTTTTGTTTCCTTTCCCGGAATTTGTATCGCAAAAAATGTTTTGCCAACAACGCCTACGAGTCAGAAAAAGAATTTACTGGCCTTTGGCAATATAGCACACATTTGTAATTTTTGTGCCGTGTCAAATAACTTTTTTTTATCTATGCTCGAAATGTGAAGAATTCTGCTCTCATAACGCACAGTCTTTGTTTATTTGCTTTAGTTTTTTTTCAAACTTCTTTCTTTGCTCTTTATTCCAAACCCAAGCAGGCTTAATTTCATCCAATTTCACATGTGTTTTGAGCGTTGGTTTACAAGAGCAAAATCTTGATCTAATCTTATACTTGTATGTTCAGTTTGAATGTCAAAAGCTGCGAAAGCTTCTCAATATACTGAAAAATAAAAAGCAAGGACATTCCTGTTTTGAACTATTTTTTATTTTATTTTAGGAAAATAATAGGAAATAGCAAAAAGGATCTTGATAGTGAATGATCCTGTTTACTCCATTTTATGCCAGATCAGAACTAGTGAAGAGGTTAAAAAGTATCTCTTAAGAACAGCTTTGCTTTATCCTATAAAAGAACACTTTTAAAACCAGTTTTATTTGCTTACTGCAGGCTAGGTGAACTAGACAGACTCACTGATATGGAAGGAACAGCAGAAGATTCGTCAAAAACAAAGGAAGAACACTTCTGTGAGTACAGAGAACCATACGTCATTGCAAGGGGACTCAGGAATATTCGTCGGTAAGCACCCAGCTTGACGTGTTTCCATAGCGTCACAGATATATCGTAGAAAGCTAAGGCAGCGGCTTTTTGAAAAGAATACGTACGTAATACCATGACTTGGGTAAAAATGAACAAAACAGTAAATGCGTGCATTTTTTTGGGTTTGGAAAGGTTGTAGGTGCTTCAAAAAAAAAAAAAAGATCTAATCAGGCCTGTATAATTGCGATAATCGGTATTATCTTGTGCTGAAAATAGTTAATACTAATTAAAGGAGTATCATAAACTCTGTGGTATGTGGAAGATTAAACAACTTGTTTGCTCTTTTTGGCAATAAACTTCTGTATTTGCAGTTTCAATAAATCTAGAGAGTACGCTGAATATCGCTCGCTCTTTTGTAGCTGAATGATTGAAATGGCTGCGAAACATAAGTTGTATTAAATCGACTGCTGTTTAGTTTACTTATGACCACTGTAAGATGCATGCTTCTTCTAGCAGAAGTATATAGTTTTGTACTATAATTGCAGGTATTTAGGCTTTAAGGAGCTAAGGAGGCGACTGAAGCAATTTATCTTATCTATAGCAGTCACAAAAAACAAGCACACTTATCTTTAAGAACTAGAGAGCTAGCGTTGAAACATTTCCTAAGGCGATATGTTAGATAAGATAACACAACTAGTTTGAGGCATGAAAACGTCTTGAATACAGTTCTGCAATTTGTCATCGAAAACATCTTATCTTGCCAATGTTGCTAATTCGATGTTAATTCGTGCAGCATCCAAAGGCCTCCAAACGATTTTATAGCAAATGAGATAAAGATTATAAACCACTTGCCCCCAGGGGTCTTATCAATTGGCTTGAACTGACTGACTATCCGGAGAAGTGAAAGAATTAAATTCACATCAAAATACGCAAAGCTAAACTGAATCATTCATGTTTGATTTAACTGTCATACTCAGGTCTTCTCAAATGCTCTTCAAAATTGAAAAATTTACATACTATTGCTATATCTCCTAGTAGCTACCTATATGTATTTACAGAAATTGTTAGCTTTCGAAATTTTTCAAATGTTGTAAATTTTCTTCCTTTGCCATTAAAGAACAAACAGATCAATAGTTTTCCAGGTTTAGTTAAGATACCCTGGATTTTGCCTGAAGACGGACTAATTTTGGTAGGCTAAGAGTTTCGAACTCAGCATGGAGTTTTGGAGGTACTATTAATATAACACTCAATTATCTAATCAGGTG
Organism: Hydrozoanthus sils; assembly: GCA_027575215.2. NCBI lineage: Eukaryota > Metazoa > Cnidaria > Anthozoa > Zoantharia > Hydrozoanthidae > Hydrozoanthus > Hydrozoanthus sils. Next base: position 18,663 of record JAOBRD020223424.1, on the reverse strand, counting down.
GTTAAACTCGTCTCTGATAGCAATTCCGGTAAATTACTTTGGTCACTTCTTAAACAAAGAAACTAAAACGATACAATGTTTTAGAATTCTTTCGGATTGGATTGCGAAGTGAGAAATGCTGGCAATTAGTAGTTGTTTTAAATATAAACAGTTGCTTAATCAACTAGTTGGCACCTTTATACTGATTAGCATACCCTGCTGCTATCAGGTTTTCGCGCACGCAAGGAAAACGCTTTGTCAAATTGGACATCTTCGGACATACATTATTAGTTTAATATGGAAAATATGTATCGCACCCTGTATCTCGGTCCTAAATTATTTTTTCGTGAGCATTTTAAATATCTTGAGATTTAAAGTAGGACCTTTGACTGGTTTTGTTCACTTGGAGGTCACATAGCCACTACGGCTACCAGTTTAATGACGTTTTTAATGTATTTACTTTTAACTAAATCTGTGTCCTGGAGTTATTATTTTCTTGTCAATCAGCTTATATAAGGGGTAAGTGTCAACCGAAAGAGAAAAAAACCATTAAGCAGGAAACCAGCAGCGGAATTTGGGCACGCAATCAAACGTTTTCGTTTTCATACATCGTTCTCAATAAATCCAGATGAAAAATGTTTTAAGAAAATGTTCTGAACTTCTTTGGTGTAGCGAATTCATAAAATTATGTTTATTATCACTTCGAATAAAGTACCAAAATGACAGGCTGAACCTTAACATGACCAGAGGGTTTTTTTAAAATCATATACCTGTAAGTGTGCATTTTACGAGAAATCTACTATGGGGAGATTTTGTTTAATGATAAAATAATTGATACTTCAGCAAATCTCGGCTTTATATTTCGTGGTTCGCTGACACGGTTATCTAAGTCTTTAACTTATTCTTTCTAAAACAAGAAAAACAATTGGCATCTCGTTATGCTTTAGGGGATTAATTGTTAGTATTTTGAACTAACTGATCTAATCCTAAAACATGTTTTCTCTCAAAACACTTAAGTGCTTTGAAGAGATAAATACTTTTTGCTATTTTTAATTTACATATTTCTTGTCTGTAAACATTTCGTCTTTAGTTTTAAGCAACTGCTCTGGTAATTCATCAAAATTGTATTGCATTACCATTTTAGAATAAAAGCTGTGAGTACCCCGAGGTATGAAAGGATACTACGGTTTCGACTTGTTAAAAGATGCTGTTCTGGATGGACAGGAAATAACTGCAACCAGAGTGAGTATTGACTTTGAGTGACAACGTTTATAACAACCAACTCAAAACAAAATATTTGTAATAAAAACTTCTGTGAAGCACATAAAGTGTCTTCTCGTTTCAATCTTACGGCAAGTGGCTACAAATGGATCAATTAGTGACCAAGAAAGATTACCGTCTGCCAAGCCGACGTACGCGTGTAGCCTCTTTCAAATTAAATGGACCGTTTAAAATGTGTTACACTGATAAATTTGAATAAATATTTTGCGTTGAAGAAATTGCAAAAGAGAACAAGAAAAATGCTTTTAAAAGACCTCAATGAGAATCGAACTGTGACCTTGCAATACATTTGCTTACCAGTAATAACTGATCTACATGTCACGAGGTTCTTAGCTCAGTAAACATAGCATATCACAGAGGTAATAGGCATAGGTTCGTTCTCGTTGAAATTCGGATCTTTTTCACTAGCCTTCGCATGTAATATTTTTTCGCTTACAAAGATTAACTTTCGCTTTTATGTTGATGAATGAATAAACAAAAGATATGTTAATGAACAAATAGTTAACCTTTAAAAAATAGCCTATCACTATCACACTTTTACTTCAAAACAAAATTAAAAGTTTATTTTCAGTTACACTTCAGTATTGCCGTTGGTTTTCGCATCCGTGAAAACAATAGTAAATAATTACGTTCCTTTTTAGGGAAAGTGGAAGGTGCTACAAATTTTCGAAGGCAATTTCAAAAAGGTAAGTTAAAATAGAAAGACTGCACACATTACAATCGTGACAATGGTGAAATTTAAATAGCCATAAGGATAAACTATTTTTTATTTCTAATGTACAGACAAGACAAAAGACCTTGTGCTGCCTATAGCGATATTTATAGAGGCTATGCGATAATTACCACAATAAAGCTACTTATGATTTTGGAAAAGTTTTAGTTCCCGAGAGGGTTTTAGTCCAGAATTAAGTAAAGGTTGGCGGTTTTTAATAGCAGGGCTTCTAGAAAAAGTAAAGCGTTTCAACTACTAGGTTTTTCTTTTGACGTAGTCTTTGAGGAACAATTCTTTTGATTGCATGGAAGAATCTGCATGCCACGACTAAAAGCCTCACGGGAACTAAAACTTTTCTAAAATCTTATGTTAATTATCCCATAGCCTATAAATTGATAGTTTTTTTTGTTCGTTACTCTGAAGATGACTTTGGTTAAAGTCGAAATATAAGTGTTTATACGATCATCTCATTTTTAACGAATCTCGTTAACTTCAAACATGAAGTGCCTTAACCAGATTATAAAAAGATAGTCTTCGATTTCTGGCCTCAAAATAACTTAGACAGACAAACTGCCAGTGTATGTAAATCTGCTTTTGATCTGAAGTTTAGACATCCACAGTTAAGACCCTTATAGCATTAAAACTAGGCTATTTTAACGCAGTTCTCTATCGGATACTAATTCTCAAATCAAGTCAAGACCCAGTCTTATGAGCTTAAGTCTTACATACGGCCTTCTCTGTCTGTACAAATGTTTGAAAGTTGACTCATTTTTTGTTGTTGTAGACTCAACCATTAAACTTCGATAAAACTCAAATTTGGGAATGGGAACGTAGTTATAAAATAGTAATCTGAATGACTACCAGTGTATCATTAACCAGTGTTACGATTTAGAAGACATTTTCCGTGCTTCCATACTCTGTTTGAAGCACGCGGGATTGTTGGGAGAATACAAAGAAATGTTTGGATCACGAGCTGAATGACAACTAATGACGTCATCCTTTCGTCATGATTTCTATCCAGATTTAGAAAATGGTTCTCGGCCAATCAGAGCGCGTGTATTACTGAATTTATTTAATAACATGGTATCAATTATTTGTTGGAAATAACTTGTTTGGAAAGCCATTTAAATCCCACAAACGAACTCATTAGGACAGTCTTATTTAACTTTAATGGCATTAAATCACCTAACGGTATGTGTGTGTGTTGACAAGCTATCTACAATGTTTAGAACTCATTTTTCGTTTTGGGTGAAAATAATGGAAAGTATAGCTAAAGAAAAAGTTAGTTTTACTTAATGTGATTAATGTCTTAACTAAATAGGGCTCTTCTAAAATAGGGGCTCTTTTAGGTACAGATTGCTATTTGAGACGAAGTTGTTAAATCCTTTTTTCTTCTTCATCTTAAAAAATATTATAAGGAAAAACGCCCGAAAACGAACCACAAAGGGTGAAAATAGCGAGATATTTTCAACTTAAAGAAGTGGTAATTTCGTAAACTGAACTCATCGCAAATTGTGTTTTGATAAAATAGCTGGAAAGCCGGGATTGTGTCCCTTGAACATCGCCACAGACTCGCCAGTGACGTCAACACCCTGTGCAAATGACTGCCAACAAGACGATGACTGTTCCACCAATAAGAAATGCTGTCGAAATCAATGTGGAGGTTTCTCTTGCATAGCACCTGTCAGAAGACAAGCTGCAGGTTCTGGTAAGAAAACAATACAAATTTGCTAGCAAAACTCTGTAACCTCTACGAATGATTTATAGTGTAAAAGTAGAGACTTCAGGATTCTTTCGGAACGTTTTAAGCACAAACTAAGAGTTTCTTGTGCACTGAGAAGGATGGTAGTGTACCAAACGCCTTCTTTTCAGTTAGTTGTAATGACAAGCCGACAAAAAAACAGTTTCAAGGTTCAACTGAACTCGATCTCTCTGACCTTATTGTTCACTAGTGCTGCTGCTCCGTACACTGACTGGCAGTATCCTTTATCTACATATAGATGATACCATATATGGTTTGAGTGAGGCCTATCCCTGACAATGCCATGGATACCTTCCCATAGTAGAACACGCTCACTCGAACCATATATTTACCAAGGGCGTTCAATGAAAACTGAAGCTTGAGGCAGTTATCTATCAAGCAAAATACTAAACATCAGTTGGTATCTAAACAACTGCACAAAATTATCATACCAACCCGAAAAGCGCTTGTTGTGCCATGATCAGTCAAACGCTGTGCAGCATTGAAAGTGCACGTGAAACCCAGTTTTTGTTTTATTTGTTTTTATAACATTTTGACTCAAGGAGTCACGGGTGAACAGACAATAGGAATCGAGGTCCCCTTCGAGGTCTGCCACCCGGGACCTACGTTTTATAAACGTCCTTATCCAAGAAGACTAAAGGTCTAATCGTTTGCAGATGTTAGAGCAAAGGCAGCACCTTCTCCTCAGTTATTTTGAGACCCCGAGTGAAGGTCTGGCACCGGGAATCGAACCCGGGTCTCCTGCACGACAGACTGGCGCCTTACCAACTGGGCTAACCAGGCGGCGGTTGCAGTTCACTGAAGTGAAAGCACATATAGAAAGTATTCTTGACCGATTACTGATAAGCTCGTGACTTCCGGTTTTTTAATCATTGTTTAGTTTGTGAGTAGACATTTTTGTGAGTGCTTAAGGTGAGTGTTCTTCTATAATCAATAACCATGGTTGCTGCCTTTATCAAGGTGCTTGTCCTCTCGGCCAATTACCCGTTACAGTGCGAGATCCCACGTGCCCTTCGCGTGCCTGTACAGGTGATTCGTCATGTAGCATTGGATATAAGTGCTGTCGTCGTCGTCAAAGCCTATGTGGTCGTTGTGCTCTCAAGAGATGCTTGCCTAGCTGTCAAAATGGTGGGAGCTGCATGAACGGTGTTTGCCGCTGTCTGATTGGTTATTCTGGTAACGCATGTGAGCAAGGTTCGTGAGGATACTTTAACTTCGTAGAATTTCTCTCCATTTGTTTCTCTTACTAATTTCATTAAAAGTATATCAATTTTATAGCCACTAACTAACCAAAAAGATTGATAGGTTTTTTATTGTTTAAGTATTTCGAGCTGAGTACACTGAGTGTTAATTGACAAAACAAAAAGTGAAAAATATCATAAATACTTTCCTTAAGTACGGGTGTAGGCCATGTTGCAACTTGCCATGTTGCACTTGGCAATTTTAATCCTCATATTTATATTCTTTAACATTTTTTCGTCTTTCATTTTTTCAAGCTCCTACAAGCAGCCCTTGTTTCACGGCAGAAACTACTATCGGATACAGTGCTGGTCAGAACAACACAAAATCAGCACTGAACTACAGCCAAGCAGTGGTTGTTATGACGGACGTATTTCACATCGTACGCGAGAAGCTCAAACTATGCCGAAATCTTACTGCAAAACTTGGTCAGATTACCATCGATGCTAGTAAAAGCAGCGTTGCGATCAGAGGGCTTTTCGAGTTTCGTTTGAGGCCCTCAATGTCTTCACTACAAGAAAGGAAGATTCATGAATGTCTTCTTAACGCCAGCGTGTTCGAGTTGCTTCTAACAAAGCCCGTTTCGAAGATTTCACAGGTTAGGGGCTGGATGTTGGATACCTTCAACAATGTCACTTCTTTTCAGAAGAGCACCTGCTGTAATCATGGATTCGTTCTAACGGAAACACTATGTAGTAAGTCAGGCTAGTTTTGTTTTCATTATTTTTTGCTGTTTGTTAGTGCTTTAGTAATGAAATGGTTAGGGGGGTTTGAGCCTAGGAACGTATATTTGGTCCCTGTCCTGACCTCTCGGTGTTGTGTCCTTGAGCAAGATACTTTACCTGTCGCCCAGCCTATGTAGATGATACTAGCGCCAGCTTCCACCTATGGCTGACCTGCGAATGATGAATGCCTCACCCTGAGGGAGAAAATATCACTTGTTTTCTTAACCCCCTTTAAAACCCGGAGATAAAATACTGGTTTCATACGACAGTTTGATCAAAAAGCTTTAGCTTTAAGCTATTAATATGTTGCTCATGCATGTATTTTGAAACATCTTAGAAGTCAAATTAGCTCTTGTTTTCAAGTGTCTGTTTTGTTGGTTGAAAGGAAAAGGAAGACATTATTAGAAAATAGTTTTCCCGCTTGTTGATATATCGACTTAACATTTTTCCTAGCCAAATGTCCAGCTGGAACGTTTCATGACGTACACAAATCACTCTGTATTGGTTGTCATGGAAACACGTACCAACCAAACGAAGGGTCAAGAATATGTTTAACGTGCCCAAAAGGCATGGTTTCAGATGGGCACAATGCAACTTCATGTAAAGGTAAATCCCTCATTTTTCTCAGCTCAACTTGTTCCCGTCCAACTCTGGTGCGTGAAGGTAAGTACTTAGAAGAACACCACTGACCATACCAAAAGACCTAGCGTACATGAATACCAAGAACGTACGAGTTTTTCAAGATATGTTTTTCCTGCGTACCTGTTTGCGAGGATTTATTATGGAACGTACAACCACATTTTTTTATCTATTCAATGAACTTTGCGTAGTGTCTTAATCGCTCCCCGTTTTTGTTAGTTTTTGAAGTCCTTTCGTTTTTTCCTTGACCCGTCAATGCCCATAACCAGTTTGATTGGTAGTCGTTAGTTGATCTTATCTTAGTTTTTCTTTTTAATCTATATTTTATCTCAACCCTTTGTTTTTCCATCCAAAGCTGGCTGTTGGCCCCCCTGTCAGAATAATGGTTTCTGTAGAAACAGCGCCTGTTACTGTCGCCTTGGATACACAGGGACCAATTGCCAGAAAGGTAACGTCCTGGAAACTTAGTAAGAAGTAAGAAGATGATCCTTTAGTAATCAGCAGGGAAGCAGTCCAGAAGCCATCAAGATGCTTTCTTTGCAGTGTATTACTTCGGTTGCTACAGTTCAACTCGGATATAACGAAATAATTTTTTTGGCCCGGCAAAATTTTAGCAGTTAATATCTGTAAAAAAAAACGATACAACGAACTCCGTAACAACGAAAAGCCCAGTTTAACGAACCAAATTTTTAGGTCCCGAGGCCAATTTTACCCCAATATACTGAAGTTCACAAGGAAAATACAAGTATTTTGACGTACTGCACTGGAAATTTCCAGTCTTGATATCGTCTTGATTTTACTGTTTGAAGTTACTGTATGTTTTATCACGTAATATAAATCAAATAAGGATGGTCCAATAGATATGTATCACCGCTAATTTTTTGTCAATTTATTACGAACCCCCGTTTTGATAACGAAGTAAAATGTCCGATTGCCGGGGTTGCACTGCCAAAACGTCGTAGAGAACAAACTTATTTACTCTAATTGAAACGCCTTAGTATAAGGGTTCACTAAATGCAAATCTCGAAGTTTAAAAAGGCCTACTTGTTCCTTTATTTTTAAAAAAAATCAAGCTTCCGTCTGCTTCCCCAAAACTGAGAAACCACGACTAAATTTTAAAATCGTTGCCGCTAAATTGTAATATCTAATGCCTTTTTAATGCAAAAAGATCGTTTAAGGTTATGTACATGTATGTGTGTTGAGTTGAGTCGGTATTTATTTGTCTATAGTTTTTCATATTAGCTTTGTGTTAATTATCGTGTTTATACACACAGCAATTTGTAATCCTTCTTGTCTAAACGGAGGGTTTTGCTTAAGTCCAAACAACTGCACATGTGCTAAAGGATGGAGTGGATCCAGCTGTAGTAAAGGTCAGCGGATACACACTGCACAAATAGTTAACGTCAGCTCTTACCATTTGTATCAGTAAAAATAGCATATCTATACGATAGATTTTTAGTTAACAATTAGACTGTAAGGTTGAGTTTTTTTAGGGGTCAATATTTGCACCTCGTTGACTTCTATACTCATGGAAAACGACAATGAGTAGTCTAATTGTTTTAGTAGAAACCAACTAGTATACTACCGTCGAAGTTAAATCGACAAAAGCATCCGCCGTTGTTTTTTGTTGAAAAACACCGGCAGTCTTAGTGCTGATTGGTCGCTGGTACACTTCCGAAAATTTCCGAAGATTTTCCGAAAATGTCCGAAGATTTCCGAACGTTTCCAAACACCTCCGATGATTTTCCGAATTTTTAAAAAAATCATAAAAATGCCTTACAAACGATTTCAAACCTCTTCCCAAGATTTCCGAATGTTTTCAGAGATTGCAAAGATTTTGTTTCATTTGGGAGAAATGAGTTAAGTTATGCAACGCTTTCTCGTGGGACCCCGCGGAGAATGGAGAATTTTGCCCTCGATGTCATAAACATGTAGTTGCCCGGTTCCTCGTAAAATTTAGGATTATTACCACTTGTGTTTTCAATTTTTTCCAAATTGCAAACTTCCAAATTCCAAGTTTTGGAAAAAGTTGAAAACACTTGTGAAATTAATCCTTAATTTTACTTGGCCCAATGCGATTACCTATACAAATCCATTGATAAAGGTTTAACTCAAAAACGTATTTGAGCCTGTTTTGAAAACTGCGTTGGCTTACTGAGATGATACATGATTACCTCCCGAAATATTTAGAATTTTTATGATGCTTTTTACAATGTTTTATACGCTTTTTTCATCAGCTGTATGTGTGAATGGCTGTTTGAACGAAGGCTCCTGTATCGCACCAGACTACTGTCAGTGTAACGTTGGGTTTACCGGAAAATCCTGTGAAACAGGTTTGTTTTAACTTACAGGTTAATTGGTTGGAAAAGTCGAAGCATTTGTAAAAACGACAGCAAATTAAAAGCTAAAACAAATTTTCTGCAGTTGATGTTGCTTTTTTTCCAATTAAAACTTTTGTATTTTTAGGCTGACAACATTTTGTATTTTGATTTATAAAATAAGTAAAAAACGCACTCTGATTGGCCGAAGAGGACCATTTTCTAAAGCGGGATAGAAATCATGAATGACGTGATAATTATTATTTTCTAAAAGCCTTAGAAAATGTTTTCCGTGTTTCCGTACCCGCTTTCAGCTCGTGATCCAAACCTTGTGTATGTTCTCCAATTAATCCCGTGTATTTCTAACAGAGTATGGAAACACGGTAAATATCTTTTAAAGCTGAGTTCAAGAATGTGTTGAATTAATTATACAAAAGATGGCGGCTGTAGATTTTACCAACAATGCTTTGCAAACCTTACACCACTAAAAGAAGCTCAGGGAAGGAAACAGTTGGTAAAACTCTTCCTTGTACTAACAACACTGTGTGTGTCAAGTTTGAGGTTAATAGGTTCTCACTATACGTTTTTATGTACAGTTGTAGACGTTAATGCGCTAGGAATTATGGGTAAAAATACAGGTCATCATCTATTGCATGATCAAGGATTAATAATTTCTCGTTGAATGTCAGCACACTGTGATGGAGGCTGCAACGTAGGGATGTGTGTTGCCCCGAACACCTGTATGTGTCCTCCGAGTCATACTGGATCTTCATGTGAAATCGGTAGGTACTAAACACGTGAACATGACAACTGATCATAATTGACTGATGATTTGTATGTGTTTAAGATTTATTCCTTACCCTTTAATTCTCGGTTGTGCTTATTTGTTTCCAAACTAGAGCCCATATTTTTTCATGGATCAATTTTAGATAAATTTTGCTTCGTCTGTTTGCTCAGTTTGATTGGCTCTTATTTTAATATGTGTTACGTAAGAAGGAGTTAGATGCTGATAACTGATTGGGAATGAAAGGATAAAAAAGACCACAGAACTGCATGAGAACTAGGCTCAGTAAAGATCGTAAAACACTAATGAATGACGATGAATTAACTCGAAATAACACTAGTACATTGAAAATTCTTTTGGTATTTAACTAGCTGATCGAGTACCTCTGAAAACAACGACTAATTAGTACATATACTACATAAATGAAGTGCTTTTTAGCGCTTTTTGATTTTTAGTTAACTCGGAAGTGATAAGCAAATTTCCTTTCCGTACTTCTTAATAAAATCACAATTACTAGTGTTGCTAACAACACTAATAACTTTGATTACACCGATTAATTACTTTTTCAGCTATTATATCAACGGCAAGCCCATTCATATCTAGTGGTATGTATTGTTATGCTATTTCTATACCCTTACTTGCCTCTTCCGCAAGCAATTCTGTAACGAAGCCGGGAGTAGAGCTCGAGGACTGGCAGCAAGAAGAGAAAAAAGTTCCTAGCCACCAGTCCACTACTCTCACCTTGCTTCGTAAAACTTGTTGCAGAGTTGCCAGCGAAGAAAGATTTACTCTCATCAGCTTTTCCATTTTTTGTGGTCAACTTGCTTCCGAAATATAATAACTACCTCATTCGATGAAATGCCAGTTGTAACATTAAGTTACGTTTCTGCGTTTGTATGCTATGCTAAAACAAGTTGTCACGAAAATTCCGTGCATTAACAGCTGATATCTTTTTTCATTAAAATAAGAGTCCTAGAAGTTGTTTATGTTGTAGTTTTTTCAAAGACTCCTTTTTTCAGTCATTGCTGGATTTATAATATATTTCGTAAGGTAAATTTGACAATAAGATTAAAGTCTCTTGGTACGTTTAACGTTTTTTCATAATTAAAAAAACACTTTGACACAAACATTTTTACCAACATTTTTAGTTTTTTAAGTTACGAAATTACAATTGTGCAAAAGAGTATTCAAATGTCACCAGAAATTCTTAAAATCCCAAACACAAAAAAGCGACTGCCAAATTTTTGTGAAAAACTGCTCACAAACTGATTTTTGCTCAACTAACTTTAAAAGACTCCTTTTTACTCTACAGCTTGGCCTATGAAAACAAACGAACCAGATGTTTGCTTCACGTGGGGTGGGGTACATTACAAAACATTCGACGGACGGTATTTTTATTTTCCTGGACGTTGCACATACAAACTTGTACACGACTGCCAAGATCAAATGTTCTCTGTGCACGTGGTTAATGATGGCACGTGCCAGCATCAAGTGAATTGCAGCGTTGGAGTAAATATGTACCTGGGAGGTGTTGACATCAAGGTGAATCGTTTAATAGTCTTGCTACAGTGTGATCTAGTTGTGGAAGAGCCACGATTTTACCTCAAAGTGTCCACAACAACATTTCTAATTGAGATCCATAACCAGTTTTTAACATTTTCCATCATGTCTGGTTGCCATTTCACTACTTTCAATGGTGATGACGCTGATGATACCAGTAAAGCAATACCAGTATATATTTCGTTTATTAAAACTAGTAGTAGCAGCACAGGTAATAATAATAACGATGATGATGATGACGATGATGATGATGATAATAAAGTTAATGATGGTGATGTAGCAATACTATTCACAACATCAAACAAATTCAAAATCAATTATGCAGTACATTTTGTACAAAAAGTTAAAGTGCCACTTCCATAAGTACATGTTGAAGTCAGACAAAGTTTTAGTGTGGGTACAAAACAACACATTTGATAATATTTGCATTGGTTTATCTATCTTTTAATCTGTTTACCCATTTTGTCTATTAATCTGTCAATTAATCTAATTATCTACGTTGTCTAATTACGTTTCAAAAACGGAGAGTTTGTTAAACATGTTGAAACACTTTAGTGCAGTTTAAGACATTTTGGACATTGTAAATATCTTTGTTAGGCAGGGGCGTAGCCAGAGTGGGGGAAAGTGGGGTTCTAGGATGCCGTGACCGCAACATCAGACTGGTGATTGCCCTCACTTTGACGCAGTGTGACCCCCGCCCTTCTGGCTACGCCCCTGTTAGGGCGCCAGGATAGCTTTTCAGTCAACTTTTCAGTCAGCTGGTTTTCAATCAACTTACCCACAATGATGTAATTTGCTACTTAAAGATATAATTGAAAAAGATAATCTGTCAATTTTCTTCTGTTGAAACCAGTGATAGCAGTCGGGAATGAGTTCCGGTGTATATCTACTATTAGTAGGAATTACTGTTGCTGAGTATTTATCCAATGACGATATACTTTGAATAAAACAGATCCACCCTGGTCAGTCAGGACGAGTCACAGTTGATGGTCGTGACGTCATGCTTCCAACTGTTGCAAACAACATTGTGATCGAGAAAGTGGGAAAGTACGTACGTGTCTATGGGTATAGTGGCTTGCTTGTAACCTGGGACGGGCACGACGGTGTATACGTGCATATGCCTCGTAACCATAGAAACAAGACCTGTGGTTTGTGTGGAAACTATAATCAAATCCCGGATGATGACTTCGTGACGATTGTTGGTCAGCGAGTGACGTCTGTTGCAAGATTCGCTAACAGCTGGAAGATGCCCGCTTCACAGGGTGATAACTGTCAAAATGTGCCCGACACCAGATCTCCCTGCTTGAGGTACTCAGCTGAAGAAGCACAAAAGGTTTGCATATATAAAACTATTGTACTACAAAGCTAAGCTAAACCCTTCCTTAAGCCAAGTGGCTTATTAGGACAGCGCTTATCTCAGGTTCCCGTTGTACTAAGCGGATGAGAACCTTAGACTCCCCCTGGACAGGACACTAATCTATCGCAGGTTAGCCCCTAGCAGAGCTGGTACTCTCATTTATACAGTCGAGTCGACTAGAACAAGTCGGGTAAAGTGTCTTGCTCAAGAACACAAAACAGTGGTCTGACCGGGTCTCAAAGGCTCAAACTCGCGACACTAGGGATTACGAGTCCAACATGCCAACCCCTCGGCCACTGTGCCGTATGCGTATTACAAATGGTTTAGAGATAATGACTTAGTAAACCGATGAAAATCCTGAAACACTTTGAAGCAAAGGAACCTTTTCAAGAATTTTCAAGTCTGTTCAACACAGTTATTATACTCGCCAATTCAGTAACTATATTGAGAGAAGAACGCGTTAGCTTTACAGTTGTCTAACATAAAAATTAAGAGGAGAAAACAAAAAGGAATACTAGCTTATGAATTGCAACACGTGCATTACTTAAAAACAAAAAGGAATACTAGCTTATGAATTACAACACGTGCGTTACTTAAAAACAAAAAGGAATACTAGCTTATGAATTGCAACACGTGTGTTACTTAACAAATTAAAGTATATAACTTTTTAAAGTTGTGAATTTAGTTTAAAAAAGAAACAACTAAACGTTTTCCAGCCATTTGCTTGTCATCCGTTACAGTTGCTCTTTCAAATTTCTACAGGTTCGCCAAAGATGCAGGTCGCTGCTAGATTCCTCATTTTCTCGTTGCCATTCGGTGCTGGATCCGAATAATTTTGTCAGAGCGTGCCAAGAACACCTTTGTGCCTGTCAGAGCAATAGCTCAGAATGCCTATGCGCACCTCTAACACAGTATAGCAGGGCGTGCGCTCGTAACAACGCCCCAGCCGCGTGGCGCAGGAAGGATTTCTGCCGTAAGTATTTCAAAATGGTCAATAACTTGCATAGCAGACAATGTTTTGGCCTTTTTTGGTTTGTCTATGACTTGATCGCGCCAAGAGGCTCTTTTCAGCTAGGGGTCACATGACCACATCTACCTTAAATCAAGCAGCAACGACAAACTGGTATCCAGAAATGGAAAGAGCAGGTAAACATTAGTAAAAAGGCAAATTTTCAGTTTTAGACCTCAAATACAGTAAGAAATGGCAAGTAACAGAAAAGAGGATATTGATTTTTTTAGAACTTTTATGCAAACCTTGCTCTCCAGGACAATTTTCACATACAATCATTCAGAAAAAAATTAGTTTTATATTTGCTGTCATTTTTGTAGTACTTAACGTCGAAACTTGAAACCCTGCCATCTAACTAATGTTGACCTGCTCTTTCCGTTTCTTAACATAATTTTGTCATTGCTAATTAATTTAAGGTAGGTGTGGTCACGTGACCTCTAGCTGTAAAAAGCCTATTGTAATCATCAAGTACAAAGCCGAGCAAGACAAAATGTTCCTCTTAATCCATGAATCTTTAGCCACCTAGGTGCGAGGTTTAGTACCCAGGTTCTCGCGGCTAAGAGGAAGCTCCGGGGACAGGAATAGCCCTTATCTCCTAGTTCGCTATAACTGACACGTCTAATTCTTATGCAATACGGTCCCAAGTCACAGAAATGCTTGCTATGGAGGCCAACTTGTCATCTTTGTTGTTGATACTTGAAATGGCTAATACTGCCCAATAAGAGTATCCAAACATTTATGAAAAGTTTCGTTCTCGGTTCGGAATTTTTCGCTTGTCCCGCACATCGTACTTTTTGAAACTGTCAAGTGAAGTTAAAAAATCTTGCATTTTAATGTGAACTAAAACGTTCTAGTTGAGAAACTAGAAAGGTTCAAAAACAGTTTAAAATGTTAAAGGCCTTGATAGTGCTGTATTTTGGATCTTGAATTACTTTGAGAGGCTATTATGAGTTAGGCAATTCTGTGATGGACACTCTCTAAAGAGAGATACTCATTCAAGATTGGTAGCTTACTCGATAGATGCACTTATTCCAGAGAATAGCGTTTTAAACTTCATTTGTACAATCTAGCTCAATACTATCTTAAAAAACGTTTTTAACTAAAAGCTCATACAGGTATAATAGTCATACCAATGCCCCGAACAAATAAGCTTCCTCGAGATCTTCTTTCAGAAACAAACAAGAATGTTAGCGCGCGGAATACTTCTAAGGAATACAAACTTTGTTCATTTCTCAACAACTCAATGTGACCAACAGACAAAATCTTTCAAACCTTGAAAAATATCTCATTGTTTAATGTTTCGAGGCTGAGAAGACGTTTTCCAACCAGACTCGTGAAATAATCGGAAAATTTTCACGAGTATCATTCCATCCACGATGAATAACAGACTTAACCAAAAGCTTTGCTTGTCTTTAATCTCCAGCGAAATCCTGTCCCCCCGGAATGAAGTTCATTGAATGCAGTTCAGCCTGTCCCAAAACTTGCAGCTCAAGGCATAAAAATTACGTTTGTCATGCGCAATGTCTGGATAGATGTGAATGTTCGGATGACACCTTATTTGATGGTCAGCGGTGTGTTCCACAAATGCAATGTCCTTGTGAACACAACAAAAAGAAGTATATAACAGGCAGTGTAATCAAGCGAGACTGCAATGATTGGTAAGAATGTTGATTTGATAAAGTATTAAAGCGCTGCACCTGGAGAACATCTTGCCTTTGAAGTTGTAGTTTTTTAAAACAATCTTCTTCCTAGAATGTGAAAGCACTCAAAAAACATTTTCTTACTCAGCTTCTTTAATTCTTATCACGTTGGAATTAATTTTACTTTTCATTGTCTAAACCCAGAAAGGTTTGTAACTTTAATTTTACGAACGTTACCAATTGATTTCTGTTTGTCTGTAGCACATGCGTGAGTGGCCGATGGAACTGTACCAAAAACAGGTGTCCAGGTTTGTATCTCATACTCACATCTAATGTTGTATATCATGTTTGTATTTCTTGTTTGTGCCTCATGTTTGTATCTCATGTTTGTATCTCATGTTTGTATCTATGTTTGTATCACATGTTAATATTTTTTTGTATGCATCTCGTGTTTGTATCTCATCTTGGTATTTCGTGTATCTTATGTTTGTATCTCATGTTTGTACCTCATGTTAGTACCTAATTTCCTGTACATAGTTTTGCACGTACTGTTTCCATTTCCGCCGGTCCTGCGCCTGTTTACAAGCTGTCTCCCATGATCTCTTATCCTCTGGTGCCTAGGTGGCACAAGGGACTTCCACCAGGGATCTCCAATTCCGCCGGTCCTTTGCCTGTTTACTAGCTGTTTCCCATGATCTCTTATTCTCTGGTGCCGAGATGGCATAAGAGGCCTCCACCAGAGATCTCCAATTCTGCCTGTCCTTAGCCTGTTTAATAGCTGTCTCCCACGATCTCTTATCCTCTGGTGCCTAGGTGGCGGCATGGGGCCTCCACCATGGATCTCCATTTCCAGCTGCCTCCCATGA
>JAOBRD020223423.1:19319-42946 GCA_027575215.2 Hydrozoanthus sils | reverse complement strand
CCCCCCCCCCCCCCCCCCCCCCCCCCCCCCCCCCCCCCCCCCCCCCCCCCCCCCCGGGAAGCTTATTCAAAATTTGAAGCTCTAAAAGGGTTTTTTTTAGAGCGTTCACGGTATTGTTGTTGTCGTTGTTATGGCGACGACGGATCAAATTACTGGGAATTACACATACCCCTCCCTCGGGTTTTGGTCGAGGATATGATTGGTTTAGGGGAGTGGTAGGTTGGTCATTTTTCTAATAGCTGCTTCTGCTGTAACACTACTTTTCCCATTACATCGTTAATGATTTCTCCAACTGAAGGGAACTTAGCACAAACGAAAGGGAAGGGTGAGAAACAGAGGGCATAAAACAGGATACTTTCAGTTCCAACTCGACAACTCGAGCCCGAAGAATAAAATAACTATTGACGTAAAATGAAGTACTGACAAAGAGGGCTTAGAGATGCCAGTGTTCAAAAAACCGAAAATAATACTTCTTAAAATGGAGTAATAAAGAGGTTTTAATATAAAAATTTTGCTGATCACAGCGAACACAGATTTATCAGCTGACATAATCTTTCCTTTTTGAAGTCATAAAATCCATTTCGTCCAACAACAACTTTACTGTATTAAAGGCTAGAATCGCTAGAAAAAAGAATCAACGTGTGAAAAAATTTGGGGTTCATCAAACTCTCAAGACCAATGGCAGTTTGCAGCTCAAGTTTGGCGACATCTACAAAATTTCAAACAAGAAAACTTTTTTGTTCAGATTGTTTAGTGCATTTAAAGGGGAACTAAACCCTAAAATCAACCTTTACTAGACAAAATCGTTAAAGGCGTGGAGACCGTATTTAAAAGTTTTTTTTCTCGTGTCAAGCTGATTTTCCGAGAAATTCTAGTTTGAATGTGCGTGTTTGGGTCGTTGAGTGTGGGTGCTTGTCAGCTTGTCAGCGGTAAACAAAGGTAACATGTGACGTAGGTTATGAGGAAGCGAGCGAGCGCTTGAATTATTTTGTTGACAAAAGCTCGTTAAAATTCTCACTTCAATGATGAACCTTCTTTGTTAAAGCCAATTCTTCGCTTATCTGACGTCATAGGCTCACTCTTTCTTCGCTGACCTCCTATTTCTGAGCCGCCAATTTAATGCTGTTCGTAACGTGATTTAAACTCGAATTTCATGGAAAATCAGCGCGACACGGGAAGTATTCTGTGCTGAAACGTACCTGTTGTTTTCCTTTTCAATTTTTCCTCAGCTCTTGCAAACCGCGCTAAGTTTTTTAATTCTGGTTCGGACGCTTCCGAGGACGCCCGATCCAACGACTCAGTTGAGTCGGCCCACCTCGGAAACTTGTTAAGCTCCGCTCTTGAAACACCTTGCCCTACTAACAGGGAAGCTGGTACCCAGCCCTCTTTTACCTGCTCATCAGACACGGTTTGCACGAAATAGAGGTCTCGGCCCGAGCGTAATACCCTGACCGGCTCCCCTCGTTGGATAAGTAGCTGTTGAGTGTCGTGTTCAATCGTATCCTCCCCAATCTCATAGGTGCCACCGAGTTCAATGTTCTACGTATGAGAAGAAAAATGAACGAACGGTTGGACGAATGGATGAACGCATAACGAATGAGAGAACAGTAACTGATTAGTTCGTTAAGTGTTATGAAATAACATTCATTATTCCTCGAAGGGGAGGCGATAATGGTGGGTATATACCATGAACGTAAACTAAAATGTGCAAGAGTAACGTACATCACACTATTCTACTATGTAATATGTTAACGGAATATACGTGCCTTGTTTTGTATCTTATACTGAATTATGCTATGTCAAGTTATGCTAGAATACATCAAACTGTATTCTACTTTGTTATGCCATAAAACGTATAAACCTTGTGTTTAATACAAAAACACTACTTTTAACATTTATGGTTATTTTACTTCGTCTTGTTTCGTTAGTAAGATTCGGTTAATACCATTAACTGTCTTTAACATCAGTTTTCAGACGCGAACACATGCATGCGAAAATATGAAACGGTAGCGTGTATAATTTGCAGTGCATAGATGTGTTTTCGTTCTCAGAATCGACCCGTGAACTTAAGTGGTGGCCAGGAACTTCTTGTCGTTGCATGTGCATAGTTTGTAAAAAGGCCACAAACTAATTTTTCTTAAGGCTTTTTATTTAGCATTTCGCCCCAAATCAGGGGTCAAATATTGCAAGACTAAGTCAATTTTGATTTCGATTAGGGTAGTTTCAAATAAAACTAAGCTACAACAAGTTCTTAAATTTGGCAAAGATTAATTTCGAACTGTGAACTCATTTTTTTCTGCACGATACAATTCCTACTCAATGCCTCTGGTAATGCAGTTAAATAACTAATTTCAGTAAATCCTAATTATATTTAGACAACTGTTGTTTCGAGGAATAAGTAAAACTAGATTATTAATTGTTATTAATCCAATGCGAAGAGTTAATAAGTATTCTAAAGTCACTTGAAGCAACTTGATTGAAACAACTTTTAAGAAGCCGTTTTTCTTCAAGCACAATAAGTGTCTACTAAGTTCGCATTTTTTCTTAATACCTTTCTATCTTAATTACAACATTTAAATTCTCTCCAATCATGCAATCTAATTACCTAAAATATCATCTATCTTTCTACTAAATCCAATAAACGTTCAATACGACTAGCTAGTCGGGAAATTTAAAGTCGCCTACTCGTCCCATCGTTTAATATCTCTCGTTTGTCGCGTAGCTTATACGCAATGCCAACTTAATGGCTAAACCATTATTCATAAATAACATCAAGCCGTTCTTTCGTCATCTGCTAACTTCTCGTGGCTTAGCCCAGCGCTCGTACTTTACAAAATGTCCGCCTTTTTCTATCACTGAGGGTGTTGTTCAAATCAATTTATTGTACAAATCAATTTATTGTACACACTGCCTCAGTGTCTTGTAAAGCTCATACTCACAACGGGACTAGGTGGTACGGGAGACGACGGCGGTGTTATTGCCACGTATTGTTTCTCAACTTCTGCAAACATGGACGAGTGAAGTGACATCGTAACCGTTTCCTTCATTGTTGTAACGATCGTCTCGCTTCCTTCTACTCGTTGACTTCCGTTTATGGTGAAAGTTGTCGCGTGCTTTGTTAGTGTGAAAGGTTCGACTGTAGAAGTAAGGGAAAATTAGTTATTCAACAGCGCAAAATCTTGGGAGCTCCAGTGAAAGACACTCCTTTGGTAATGAAATTCATGAAATTGCTCGGTCTGATAATCGTTATGTCAGTTCAAATCCCTTGACGGCCGTAGACTTTTAATCGGTCATTAGGTGAAGTTTGGTATTTGTACTAATCAAAGTTGTTCAGGCTACGAACGAGTTATGTGCGAGCAAAACATGCCGGTTTGACTAGACAATTATTTCAAACCGGGAAGACATTTCGTTCCCTGGAACTTAGCGTTGTCAATAAGACTAGAATTTATTAGGTTAAACAGAATGAAAAAGATTTAACAATGAAAATCACGAGTAGAAACATCGGACAACGTTTCGGTGTCCTCATGACACCATCACCAGGTCAAAATAAAGTAAAACATTTAACAGATAGCACTGAGAATGTTTATAATGTTTAAAAAACCAGAATAAAAAATAGTTGCAAAAAGAAATTTTTAACTAGCCACTCCCCCTATGGGTGTGGAGGGATGTTTTACGGTAATAGTCATGGTACTGCTACTGCGGTACACGAGCTTTCAGTTGAAGGAAAAGAAAATACGTAAAGAGCATTTGAGGACTATGGTATATATTTCTCTTACCGTCGGAGGGGTTGAGTAACTTCTTGATGTCTCTCACCAACGCTTGCTTCGCCCAGTCCAATTGGGTCTGCAATAAATTTATAAAACATTAAGCCAACAAGCCCTGATACCTGGACACAAAATGTAGTGTAGAGGAGGTTCATTTAATTAACAACCAAAAGCCACGATAATTCATTGAGTCGTGTCACTTGCACGATGACAACATAACTAGGGAAAACCTCCGACAACACTCTCAACTATCAATAACCATGTACAATTAATTTCCATTGAGAAAGGCCCATTACTACGAGCACAAACCAATGCCTCGAGTCTTATACAAAGAATAGGACAACAATTTTGCAACTGTCGCAATTTGACGCCCCTCCTGTCCTGCGACACCACCTACCCTCCCTCGCCTGTTTCTAACTTTCCATCCTATCGAAAGCATTCCCCTAGTTACCAATTGTTACTAACAAAATAAAAAGCCCTTATACCTAGACAAAAATGTGGCGTAGATGTTATTTAAATCATAAACATAAAATAATTTTATGATAACTCTTTAAAAACAAGCCGAGGCTATCAAAATTTTCCAAAATTGATTTTGATCAACGTTCATCATTCTTTCACGTGATTTCACAATTCAGACTTGTCTAACCTTAAATAAATAACTCAGGTTGGTTAGGAAAGAGCTTATCATATCATTTTTTCACATTTTAATTGTTATTCTGATAGTTTTTAAATTAAGACGCCGTGCTTAACTCGTGCCAAAAGCAAAGTTCGACAGAAGTTCGACGTCTAAAACCAAGTTGAACCAAATTGGTTTAACGGTCGAACCAAAATCGAGGTAGCTTAGCAAGTTGTAGTGTGGCGTTTAAAACGAGCCTAACTTTTATTTTAAAAAAGTAGTTGTGCATGGCTTTTACCTCGATAGTGTGGAGAACTAGAGCCGAAGCCATGGAGTTTCCAACCCAAACCATGAATCGTTTGGACTCGCCTTCGACATTTTCCGTTAGGCCAACGTTGTCTGGCGACATCTGCGTACAAAAGATTAACTTTAACATTAATTCCCGCTTAAGGAGTTGAGGTATTTAAATAACAAACTGATAAACCTAAAGAGGTTGAATATTCGTAAGTAAACTATAAGCATACGCAGTTGTGGTTTACTTGATTAAAAAACAGCAGTACTCCTATGCTCAGAAAAAGCAAAGCTATCTTGAGTTTTCTTCAACAGCTGTATGCCTGCATTAACTCGAACCAAAAGGTTCTCTTGTAAATCGCCTGGCTTGAAACTTAGAAAGATCGCTCGCAAGAGTCTTATCAGTTCTTTATGGAATGCAGTAGGAACAAGCGATTTTCTTTGAGTTATTTTTCTTGACCAAAATGGACAACATTTTCTGCTTGCTTAGAACTCTTGCAAACCATTAAATTCTAATTTGTGGCTCTACACCCATATGTCCCACAATTTCGCACCCTCTTTTGCCTTGAGGAAAAAATGGTCTGTCCCAAACAGGAAGTGCAGTATTCAGTAAGGATTCGGCTACTGAACTGAAAAAAAAGGAGGGGAAACATCTCATTTCAACAAAAGGCTATATAATGTCAACCTATCTTGACGTTTTTATGGCAAAACTACGAGCTAGTCCGGAATAAGTGGAGTAAGGCTACAAACAACTTGAAATGTAAGTACTAGAATAATGAATGTCTATTGTAGAACTTATGAAAACTTTGAACCTTTATTGCGCATTTAAAGGTGTACTTCTTCCCGCCTTCTCTCCTCTTGGTGTTTACGATGGCCTTTTCAAACAAAAACAGCTCGCGTTCTTTGCCTTTTCCTCGAGCTTTCTCTTCCCAAAACAGAACAGAATCCTAATGGAGACAAAGAAAGAAGTTGCTACAACATACAAACGCGGAAATGCATTAGAAATGGGATCATGGTTTCTTGTGGAGTTGAATGTTAATCCGCTGACAGTACCATGGGCGCAGTATGTTGCTTCAAAAAGGCCGCACAATAAGTTGTGTTACACCATCCCACAAAAGCAAAGGAAAATGAACAAACAACCAGCAAGCTGCCTTCAACAAAATATTTCGCAACTAGTTTTTCAAAAGAAACAATACACATTTTCTTCTATCGTTCAATTTACTCATTTTAGCGAGAAGATAACGTTTGTATGACTGTCAACATCATTACCGAAGTATTTCGCTACGATACTGATTATAAAAATAGGAAACGAAAGCAGTTATAATGACAAGAAGACAAAGTATTAAAGTAGCAAAAAAGAATACCATGAAATGGGATACTTAAGCCTTAGGATGGCAGAAAGAAGAATTCTAAAGGGCAGCAACCTTTTGACATTCGTCATTAAAGATTGTGAGAAAAGAACTACAAAGCCGACAGCGAGTTTAACGAAACAGCAACTAAAATCTGGTGTACTTACTTGTCTAATGAGTCGCCCTAAGTCGCTGAGCGAAACTTCACCCTAAAATAACCAAGAACGGGAAAAGTTTTAAAAGGACTATCACTTCGCTATTTCAGATGCTTTAAGGTTAGTTTTTTCTGAATACTGTGTCAGACTAGTGCTAGAATGTCATATGAACTTGACTACTACTACTATTATTATTACTATTATCATTACTGTTACTATTATTATCATTATTATAAAAATAATCATTTTTATTATCATTACTATCATAAGTAATTTTTAGCGCGCGCGCTTTCAAACCATTTCAAAGCTTCGATATAGCGGGTTACGGGAGCCAATCAGCGCGCGCGAAAATGGATATCGGTTACTTTGGTAAAAAGTAATAACAATTCTATGGCGCATTTTCACATATGTGATCAAATGTACTTTAGAACTTAACACAACAATCCCGATAAAACAAAAAATATCTCCTGTATGGCAATGATAACAGAACTCAATTCTAAAACTAGAGAAACAATATTTAATACATACGTTGTATGACTCCATTAAATGATACTTGATAATTTCATCGTTTGCTTGTATCCTTATTTGGTTGGTGATATCGAGACACTTCTCAAAATCATTTGTTTTCTTGTTTGCTCGAACAGTATATTTCAACAAATCCTAAAAAGTCAACAGAATAAACATTAATCGACGATAATTAACCCTTGTCCTGCTAACTAAAACGGCTTCAGCAAAAAAATGTTTAAAACTACTGGAAATCTAATATAAAATGACCATCATTTTATATGTCTTGACAAGTTGATTCTGAAAACGTCAATTTCTTTAAAAATTTTGAAGTCTGTAATTTTGTTGAGATTTTACGACTTTGATTTTAAAAAATGTAGCAGGAAAAAGGATTTAACATTAATTTGCTCCTAATAATTCCAAGAATATCATTTTAATGTATTAACAACATTAACAAAAATAACAGTATATTATAAAACTTTAAAACAATATATAACAAAAATAGCAGTCAAATTCGCGTAACAAAGAAGCTAAAAGCATTACCAACTCAATGGTATTAAAAACGTCCACACCTATTGTACACATCACGACATGACTTTACACAATTCAAAAATCTCAGATGTTAAGCCAGTTAAAAAAAAGGATGTCTGCTTTGGAATTCTACAGCGCTCATGCGGTACTGCACTCCAAACATTAAAGACAACAACACGCTCCCTCGGATCAGTCCCCCCTCCTCCCGGTTTACTTGCTAGTGTAACTTGACTTTATTAGGACTTGTAAACATGAATTACTTTACTCAGGTGCAATTTTACATCCAACAAACCATGATTTATGTCTTTATCATCATAGTAGTGTTAACATCAAGATGCCTCCTTAAAATTAATCCATATTATTATTATTGTCATTTTTATTATTATTACATTTATTTAACATCTAGATTCTAGAGCTTGGTTCTGCTACTTATAACAATAATAATTACCAAAAAATACCTTTTATAATAATAAATTATTTCTAAACACCGTACCTTGAGATATTGTTGGTACTCCTCAAGTCTCTGGGTTGGCTTTTGGAGGTAATCCGCCACATTCAACTGGTCGTCCGTGTCTTCTTGGAATTCCTAGATATTGGAGAATTTCAATCAGTATACTTGCTACGACGATGGTTTGTTTATAGCAAAATGCAACGACGATTTGTATCCTTTGGTTTTGTCCTTCACGAGAAAACAAAATAAGCTTTGAACTATAGAATCGGGGAATGGAGAAGGACTCCATATTCAGCGTAGATATTTGTCCCTTGCCAAATACTGAAGCAAAGACACAGCTATTCATAGGAAGACTTATTGTTGTTTAAGAGTCGCTGAAAATTTTACCTTCCAGAAATCCTGAACTTCCTCGTCATCAAGTAGTTCCTGGGCGGCTGGTCTACTGACGAGGAATTTGTGATACAATTCTAACTGGGGTTTCTAGATGGAAAAGAAGGAAGGAAAAATATCGTGTTTACTTGAGATGATTAGAAAGGAAGGCTTAACTCGTGTACCCTCGATCACTTTGAGTGATTGATACATAGGCGTGGTCCATTTACTACTTATACATTTTGGAGAACAAAATGCTCAGTAAATATCAAGACTATATAGTTAATGTAAATCTGAATTATCCAGCTAGATTTTAGAATTTTCCAGATTAATATCTTTCCTAACATAACATTCTCAGTCCAAACCTGAGTTTCGTTGAAAACTGTAATGACATTAATGGACTCATGAAAACCCACAAAACCAACCGGAAACAGAGAAGCACCGTGAGTCATGATCAAGGATAATCGATATCTTTGTTGCAACTGATTGAGAGAACAAATGCATATATTGCACTTGATCTGGGATGGAAAACTTCTTAAATTACGTCCTCCAATACGACACCTTTACAAGCTTTTTGTTGGCAGATATTTTGGATTATCAGTTTTGCGATTTGCTTTGTAAGGACTCCTTTGTGTTTGTGTCTTCACGAATCTCCAAACCACCAACTAATGTATTCATGAAGGCTTCAATACCCCGGATATGTCAGGCCATTCTGCCCTATGATCACACTTACGTGTTTTAGGAAAATCTTGGGGACAGCATCAGGATTCTTAGCGCATGCTTCTAATTCGGGAAGGAACTGTCGGGCGTGGAATGTGTAGATTTCTTGTATGTTAGCAAACAGTACATCAGCTTTTCCATCTATAGCTTCAGGTAGGTCTTCTGCATCCATCTCAACCAAATGGTTCTTTTAATGATCAAATCAAGACTTAATATCTAAGATTATAATTTACAACAAAAATATAAAATGCAATTTGATATATGGAAACGGTGCTATGTGTCTGAATTATATGATCATTGTATTTATTATAACGTAAATCTTCGTCGTCATTACTACAGCAGCGGAACAACGAGTAGTTTTATCATAAGTAAAGTTATAGAAGGTTTTCATCAACCAATTCTTGGCTTAACAAGATTAAATGAAACGCACCTCAACTAGGTAACGAAGATCGTTGACGTACTGGCGTTCGGTGTCGACCATTTCATTCACAATGAATCTACAAGAAACAAAACAGTTGACTTTTGTTACGCTTTTGCCAAACTAAAGCTAAGACCAAACCTCACAATATTTTCTAGGAAAGTCGTAGTCTGTACCCATCTGTTTTCAAAATCATCACCAAATTCCCAGTTTTCCAATTAACCACATTTTAATAATTCTCGTTGTCATCATCCTCACATCACCATCATCAACAACATCATCTTCTTCATCATTGAAAAATGTACTGTCACTCAGACAATTCTCGTTCGTATAGAAACTTACTCTCTCTGGGTGAGCGCCTCTTTCTCTCGGGCTTTGGTTGCCGTTGGTGCTTTCTTTGTATCTTGAGGTTGAACTTTCTCGATATATATACTGGGAACCAAGCCCACTTCCTGCGTCCTTTCAACAACCACCAGGGTGTTCAGGGAATTGTGGTCATCAACAATCTGCAACAGGTCACCTGCACTAACGGAGACTTCACCAGGAGTCTGGGCACTATAGTCGGCGATTGCAATGAACTGCTCAACAGAGGACTGGTGGAGAAAATTAGAGAAACGTCAGTACAGAGTAAAGCATCTTGAGTCATAAAAAATGTCAATTCTTGCTTCATGTCAAATTAGAACTCCTGACTACAGATAATTATAACTAAAAACGACGACGTAATCAATTACTGCCTTTGTAACAAAAAGCAGCATGTTGTATTTTCCGAGATTACAATAAGAACACTTGTAAATTTTAGAGAAAAGAACAACGAAGGGCAGTCCGAAACAGTGTTAAACTTAACAATTTTTTTATAAATACAAATTAATTGAACATTAATAGAAATGTAGACACATTGCTATAAGTCATATAGGCAAAAACCGACCAGTTAGATACCTAAAAAAGTAGCTGAGTCCCTGAATGGCAGAACTAATAGATGCCATTAATTTCAAATAACGCTTACCGACTTTGACAGGATTTCAAGTGGAGTCCTATAGAATTCAAATAAAAATTAATACTGTTAGCAAGGGTAATAAAGTTTTACACATACCAGATTTTAACAGGCCAGTTCTTTATTGCTCGGATCTAATAAAGTTTAACTTCATGGTTTTGATATTGATTTTTTGAACACTGAAAGTGTAAAACGTTAAAACAATTTACGTAAAAACACAGCAATGTAATTTTACTATCACCACCACCATCATCATCATCGCTAACATCACCATTTCATCTGAATTCTGGTATATTGGTCTTACTTAAAGACAAAATGTCAGCGTCAAAAAAGGGTAATTTGTGGTAACAGAAGATAACTTAAGCAAAGATTAAACTCAGATTAAAGTTTCTATACGTCAGGAGGAACTCAACAGTTGCATAAGTTGTCATTGCATTAAATCCCAGGATGCATCTAACCAAAATTTCCCGAATACAACTAGTGTTATACGGCTTGTTAATTGATAAGAGCAGTCGAAGCACCACCTTATAATAATAATATAATAATATAAAAGTTTTAGGAGCATTATTCAAGCTCAATGCTCTTACAAAGCAGAACAGAAAACGAATTGCATATGTATTCTTCACCTTATGGTGAAGAATACATCTTTAGTGTAGTTAAAACATACCCATCGTCATCTCTCTTAAGGCAGGTGGCGCGAACAAACCCAATCTCCCCACCACCTGAAACGTGTCTAACCAGCCAGAAGCCTGGACGACTAGTATCCAGGACCTCAACTTTGTCTCCAGTAACAAGGAACAGTTTACCAGTCTCTTCTGAGTAGAAATCTTCGATGGCGGTGTATAGCCTGAGTTGAAGTACCTAAATATGACGAGCAATTTACTCAGTTGAAAAGATATATTTTTGGAGTTTAAAATGGGACTATTTGTTTAAAAGTAGATTTTTATGTCCTAACTCGGGAGTAAATGCTGTTTTCACGCAGTACATAATATCCAAATTTTAGTTGACATGGAGCCTCGCTCACACATGTTCGATCTTCTTGGCCCTTCTCTCAAAGAAAGGAGAATTCTTGCTCCCATCTCCTCCTCTAGCCATCTCCATATATTTTTTCGGACTAATGTTTTGGCGATTTTGCGTCCTAACCTTTACTGGGCTGATGATTAAGTATACCCTGTTTAATCACGTATTTGCATTACTGCAGTATTTCATATTTTATACTAATTATATAAATTAAAAGCGAATATGGGGTTTGCACCATCAGCAATTCTAATCCAACATTCCTCTAAGTATATTTTTACCCAGTAAAACGAGCTTTGATAATGTTAATTTAATAATTTGGAGGGTCAGACCATAAAACTTTTGTTTTTCATACTGTGTTCTGCACTAGAAAACCTCACGTTTAAGGCGTGTTTTACTCTTGTGAAATAGGTACAACACAAACACCAGAATCTTTTTGAAGGAAAATACCAAAGAATACTGCTACTAGCTTGTCGTAGTTTTATTGGTCTTTTAAATTTATAACTTGTGCTATTCTTATATGTTTCACTAGTAAAAACCAGGCTTAAACTTTCTCAATGAAGTTTTGCACAACAACTGAGTGATGATGAACAAGAAACAAAACAGAGTGATAACTCAAGTTGTAAACAGTCACAAAATTATAAATACATACATCTTCGATTTTTGACAACCCTGAGCTCTTTCGTTCAGGTCGCTCAATCTGTACATCAACTTTTTGTTCAGGACCTGTGGTAAGAAACACATTAAACTATATATCTGAAAAATTGTATGGTTTTTCTAACAAAACGTACGCGTGTTAAGCATCTTGTGCAAACCTGATTGGAGAGCAAGAACGTATGGTATTCCCCTCAAAGCAAACCAATCAGAAAGCGCCACAAACGTTTTTTAAGTCGTTGGTATATACCCTGATTGGGTTATACACAAAGCCTAAAAACTAAAATTCAGTACCGGTGACTGTTACCGAACATTCCGACAACTGTTAACATTAAAGCGACCGTTTACTTATACGTGGGTGAAAGAGCTGTTTGTTAAAATCAAATGCTAGAGGATTTTTTATCAACCGAAGCGGCGAGTGTAAATCTAAGCAATATCTTCCATCATCTTTCCGCTGGTTTAGAGGCAATAAAGACCCACTTATAGCTCCTAACAGACTTTGCGTGTTTAAAGTACTCAATACTTACCTTCAATAAACAGATGACCAACACACGAGGTCTCACCAGCTTTGTTTTTAGCAACACATTTGTACACACCCGCATCTTCGTATCTACCGTCTGTTATCAGTATTGAGCGAAGGTCTCCTTCTTGAAGTAACTTAATGTGAGGAAAGCTTTCTGATGTAATCAGCTTGTTATCTTTGTACCACGTGATATCGGGAGTTGGCTTACCACGAACACGTACGTCAAACCTCGCAACGCTTCCATCTTCAATTGATCGATCTTTGAGTAATGCTGTAAACAATGGTTTCTCGTCCAATAACGAGGCCTTCGGAAATTCTTTTACGTCAGCCTTAGTTTCGTCTTCCTCTTGGTCAGTGCTAAGATCTGAATGGAGGCAACCATATTATTAGCCAAAATACAGTAAACATCCGCATAACAGAACATATGTTTTAAAGGCTCAGACCCCCCGGGGGGGGGGAGAGTACTCCCTACATCCGGGTAGTAGTTATGACCGTCGTATTTTTTAGGGGTTAAAATTGTCCGTCCGGTATTTTTTAGAGGTTGTTGAAGGAAACCCTGTTTTAATCCAAAAGCCTGGTATTTTTAGAGTTGAAGTTATTAGACTGCTTGCAGTTGTTTTGGTAAACGTGCGTACTGGTAAGTGGTATTTTTTAGGGTATTTTTTTAACCCCGAAGTATCCCCCCGGATTCTCACTGATCTTGTTTTTATCTATCGGGTGTTTTCTACAAAATCAGCCCGAAAAAGTTCTCAAGGTGTTCTTAAAATTGCTTCTAAAAATTAAATACTAAACAAGACTATCAACACCCAACTGATGAAATAACGTTCAAGTACAAAATGTTTAATTTTGAGTGAACGGAACTAACATCAACATCATGGCAAATAAATACCATATTGGGGTACGGGTAAGGTAGCAGTTAGGATGATACACAACTATAATTTCAGCAAATGTCAAGCAAATTCAAGATGCACCATCCCACCTCTCCCCTCCCTTATCTGTCATGTACAATAACTAATGCCCCAGTTTCCAAATAACCCGACAGCTTTTTATATAACAACTGTTTTCATTTTCAGGCTGAATGTGTTCTTTTGTCTATGGTACTTTTTTAACAAAGTTTTTAATCCACTTGTTCTTTGATGTGGGTGTTTACTGTACGTCAAATGATGTGTTGATAGATTCTCCCAACTTGAACCCATACATTTCATGTTAAAACCTTAGGAGAATTCATCAGTATAAGTAAAGACGATCAGTTCCTATTTACTCATTACTTATTTCTTCTATGCAAGCGTTGTGTAAGAAGAAGTTAGCTGTTAATAAAGTTAGGCTAAACGATCAATCAGCTACAACTTTGATTCTTATCATTCTTTGGTGTACTTTACCTTCGACAAACAGTTGGGCCTCGCAGAACACAGAGCCTGCACTGTTCGAGGCTGTTACTCTATAAGTGCCTTCGTCCTTTACTGCTGCGCCTGTTATCAAGAGTGAATGAAGCCCAACATCCGATTCATCAACAAACTTCACACGGGAGTCCCTCTCAAGTGGTTTGCCATTTTTGAACCACTTCACCTCCGGTTCAGGTTTACCAATGGTTTTTACATCAAAACGCGCCGTATCTCCTGCTAGCACTTCGCGGTCTTTCACCTCTTGTTGGAAAGCGGGCTTAGAAACACTGTCACGTGATGTTCTTCTTTCTTTTCTCTCTTTGATTGCGGCTTCATCATCGGCCGACTCTGAGGATGGAGCAGCTGGAGGAGACGACAGAAAATTGTTTGTTACGAAGATGTTTAACATACAACAAGATAACGCAAAATTTTTCTATGAATAAACCATAAATACTGCGTACACGTATTAACTGTTTTATTACACGTATTAACTGTTTTACTACGCTATTTAACTGAAAATATCAAATTTAAAATCTATCCGTCTCATGTAGCCACTACTGGTTCATAAGAGGATTGCACTTGACAACGTTTTTCTGTATTATATTATATAACATTTGTTACAAAATAAAACTAAATGAAAGAGTAAATTGTTTTGGGGTAATGTTACAGTTTAAGTTAGTTGTTGCATTCTGCTATCTGACTTCTGGGAGTCAAGAAATGCATAAACGATTTAAGACACCATCATTAGCTATTAGTATAATAATGAGGAGATCGTAGGAGTTACTGGTTAGTACCAAGGTGAAAGAGCATAGGTAGAACATTTGACTTTTCGACATGTAGTTTTAAAATGAATTTTGTAACAACCACGTTTTTCCATTTACGTTCACGTTAACTGTGTCTGCAGACAAAACCTCTTTCATACCCCTTTAGGTTTAAGACGAACAAGAAAGTGACCAACTCGAAGAGTCTTGCATGGTTTTGGAGCTTCGTTCGGATTGAGGTGGCACAGCGGTTAGTGTTAGTGGTTACCTTAAGAGTTGGGACCCTGGAAAGCTCCAGATTCTGATGTCATACACCGAGGGTGAACATTTCAAGCCATACTGATATGCTAGCAAACTCTACAATTTTCATTCTTGGTTACTTCGATTAATCGAACAAATTCCGATAAAGTTTGAAGTTATCCGGGTTGAATACTGGATAGAAACGTTATTATAAAAAGAGGGAAACTTGAGTTCGGGTTAGCGAAAAGTTAGTGATAGAAAAGCAGTTGTTAAGATAAGACGCGGTCTACGACCACACTTCTAGTGCCGCATGTTCAAACTATAACAAGAATTTCATCTTTTTTTGACAATACAACGTTTACTCAGATAAATGCTTTTGGATGCACCTTCGACTAGAACCTCAGCGCTGCAGGAAGCCAGGCCGAACTCATTGAGGAGAACGCACTTATAAATTCCTTCATCATCCCACTCGATCGGTGACACCATCAACTTGTAAGTCCTGGCAGATGACGTGATCGTGAATCGCCCCTGGTCATGAAGCAGCTCGTTGTCTTTAAACCATTCAACTTTCGTGACAGGTTCTGGACCAGATGTGACTTGCAAAGTCA
This sequence comes from Hydrozoanthus sils, assembly GCA_027575215.2. NCBI lineage: Eukaryota > Metazoa > Cnidaria > Anthozoa > Zoantharia > Hydrozoanthidae > Hydrozoanthus > Hydrozoanthus sils. The sequence continues at coordinate 27,602 of JAOBRD020223423.1, read as the reverse complement.
CGTTGTCACCTTCATTAACCTCAAGGTCCTCCAATTTTGAAGTAATAGTGGGCTTTGGGCCCTTTAACTTGTGGCTGGACGGGGTTTTCTGAAGGTCGCCGAAGGTTTTGGGTGACGTTGGAGTCTCTGGTAGTCCTGGATTTAAAATTGCAGTCGTAACAGTTTAAGTCACGATCCGAGTAAGAACTAGGCAGGTCAATTGCAGTGGAATGCAGAAAGGTACTAATGATGATTTTGTTAATTGAAATCGTTGATTTGATTGGCTAAACTTTTAAAATGGACCATAAGTACGCTAATGTATTTCAATCCAATACACTCATTCAAGCCTTTCTAGCTGAGACCTTTCTATTCTTAAATTTCAGAAATATTTCATGTGAGGAACATAGAAAAAGAAAAGGTTTTCTTTGCTTTTGTTTCGAGAGTTAATTAATTGAGGCTTAATTGTTAAAGCATGAAAAAACATTGCTATAAAAGAGTTTCATTACTTTTTACTTAAACTTTGTTGTAGACAGGTTGATGAATTCTCAGTACGAAATATTAAACATTCTCGTGTGGGAGGAAAAACCAATGCCGCAAAACATTGGGAGGCTGCCTAGCATTTTTTACATGAGTTTTTACTTAAACCTTATTTTTTCCACGTTACGAGACAAACTCCTTTTAAAATAACAAACTTTTAACCAGCATGCTTTTTTAACATTTTAAGGCTTCGTTACAAAACTCGTTCCAAAAAACGCTCCAAAACAAAATCTAATTTCAAACGTCAAATTAACACGGTATTCAAACCAACTTACATCAGGTTTGCTCATCTTTCTAATCTAGTTACCGAATATTGAAGTGATCACTGATTGGCATTGAGACTTAGCATTTATAAAGCACCCGAAGCAATTCAAGAGCTCCGTACGAGACTTGAAATTGTTACTCTCATGATCAAGACGAAACTTCTGAAAATTGTTTGTAGAGTGACTCATTGCTATAATACATCATAGAAAAACCAGCCGGATAATTCATGAGAGAGATTAGAATCACGAGCTACTAAGGCAATTGAGCTCATCAATTTACGAAAACACGAAGGCATAAACGGTTGGTTAAATAGTACATGGATGACGTAATTCATCTCCGTAATTATACGGGTGTCGGCGGCGCAGTGGCCGAGCGGTTAGCGTGTTCGACTCGTAATCCTAGGGTTGCGAGTTCGAGCCCTAGCCAAACCACTGTGTTGTGTCCTTGAACAAGACACTTTGGCTGACTTTGTTCCAGTCGACTCAGCTGTATAAACGAGTACCAGCTCTGCTGGGGATTAACCTGCGATAGATTAGTGTCCTGTCCCGGGGGAGTCAAAGACTCTCGTCCGCTTAATACAACAAAAACCGGTGGCCTAATGGGCCACTTTGCTCCAGAAAGGAATTAAACGGGTGTTAACTTTAGACACACTTCGCAATCAAAGAAAAAATTGGAAATTTAAATTACTTTAATTACTTACGTTGCACTGTAAGCAAAGCTTCACACTGCCTGTGTCCAGCTTTGTTTGAAATCTCACATCTGTAGAAACCTTCGTCTTCTCGCTTGACGGGAACAAACTTCAACTGACAGTTTTCGCCGTCCGACGACATCTTAATATGACCACCATACTCTACTTGGACGCCATTCTTGAACCAGTTGATCTGGAGTGGCTGGCTTCCCTGTGCCGACACTTGTAGTACGGCTGTTGACCTCTCTACAACCGTGGTATCTTGGCATTTCTTGATAAACTCTGGCGCGATCTGCGATAGTCTACAAAAAGACAGCGGTCATTAATTCATACCGGAGAAATCCAGAGACATCCCAGAAAAAAAATTTCTACCTACCTTCTAGAGTCCGGCTCTAGTTTCGTTTTGACTTTTTCTGAAAGTAAAAACATATAAAAAGTTTTTAAGTGCTTCTTCACCTTGTCTAATAGTAAAATGCTCGATCTAAATAATTGTGATAAGATATATATACACTTTTTTCTTTTGCTTTGTGATACCGGATTAGTTTTAAATCATGTTACTTAATTGATTACTATGATTGGTCCGCCGCGATTAACAAAAGCCATAAATATTTGCGGTCAGTCTGACATTATAATTATTGTATATTTTTATATACGAATATGATTAAAATCTACCAATGGTAGAAATAGTTGTCCCTATGAGATAGTAAGAACAGCATGCTACATCACATAATATTTATGCTATGTTAACGAACCAGATTTCGTTGGGTTGGCAGAAAGTCTGGAGCTGATAGGTTATTTAAGTTTTTTTTAATCCCAGTTACAGCCCCTCCCCCCCGCTTATAAGCATCCCTCCCCTGCTTGGTCTGTGGGGGGGGGGGGATGAGGTCAATTCAAGTGGCATTAGAATAAGTCAGTTCAGAATTTCGGAAACACGTGCGCAAGTCGGAATAAAATGAAATATTCATCAAACTTAAGAAAGGAATAATAATGAGTTCCCATCCCGCTTCATCGCGTTCCTTTGTTTAAGTTTCATGAATTTTACATTTTATCCCGACTCGCGCACGTGTTTCTGAAATGTCGAACTGGCTTATTGACCTGCTCCCAATAGAAGTGGCTTCCGAGCTGAGTTGGTCGGAGCACTGCACCGGTATCGCAGAGGTCACGAGTTCGAATCCCGTTGAAGCCCAAATTTTTTTCAGGCTTCTCTTTCGCAACTGCTTAAAAAGCGTTCATAACCGAGAAGATCGTACCATAAAGTTATAGACCATTTTCACGCAAAAATATATTAAACAAGTCAATAAACTGTGGCCAGCATCAAATTCAGCGCATCCGTATTAGCAAAATTGCAAAATTTTGTAGACACTTCCCGAAAACTAATGCAGATATGAAGTTTTGAAACTTGATCTTCTGCCCTTATTGTTACAGAGAAATGTATGGGAAAAACATGGAAACGAGGATGGACGGGCATTAATGCCCGTCCACCTTACTTTTCATTGGAAAATTAACCAGTTTCAAGTCTTTGTATCTCCGTCAAATTGCGGCCAATCTTTATGAGACTTTGTAGCTTTCCTATTATTGTGACTCTGGACTCGTTTTCCCGATAAACTGAATATATTTCTATGCCATGTTAGCGTGATAAAGGTCAATTGTATTGTACAACATAGCAACGTACACCGATAAGGAAGTCGGATACCAACCTTCGACCAGCAGTTCACAGTCGCATTCTGCGGATCCTGCCGCATTTTTTGCGACGACTTTATAGACTGCTTCGTCTTCTACCGACGCGTTGAAGATGTTGACACAGTGGAGATCACCAGCAGCGATAATGGTCAGGTGGTGGTCCTCATCTAGGGGTTCACCATCCTTAAACCACTTCACTTCCGCCTGGCTATCGGCCGGGAGTTTGGCGTCTAACGTGACATTAAGGCCCTCCTTTACTTCTTTATCCTGAAGCTCTTGCGTGAAGGCTGGTACCAGAAGTGTTGGCTCCGGTGCCGCTTCAATGGATTCAGACTTAGATGGGGTTCTGTGGATAAGCAGTATTGAGTATAATTGGATGTCTTTCGGTTTGCAGGATAGACAGATTAAAAGAGTTAACTAACGAATTATCATGTAGTACAACATTGAAACGAAAAACCGCATACTATATTATTCATAACTAGGTCAATGTTAACTACAATATCTAGATCACGCGAAAATATGCACTTACATTTCCTCTGTCACACTTTCAGTTCTTGAGGAAGGCTCGCGACCTTTAAAACAAAGATTGACAAGTTTTCGGGCGAATAAACTTAACAAAATAATTCACAAACGTTATATACCTGGAGGTTCACTTAACAAAACGAGCACTGCGATTGGTTGATTCTTAGTCACGTGCCCCTGATATAATTCAAATGTATCCCTACCGCCTGCCGTTTTTGTTTGTTTGTTTTTGCTATAAGATTGTTTAAGAGAAAGTCTAAACGTATAATTGAGAACTAATGCCTCGGGAAACAAGTTATTTTGTTTTTCCTCGAGTTCTGACCTTTCCCTATCTTCCTGAAACATTGGGACTCTCGGGACAACGAAACCAACTGTTTCTCTGGGAAATACGTTAAGTATATAATGTTGCGATAAAAATGAAACAAAGCGGGAAGGATAAAAATGGGTCAGATTATAACAGGATTACAAAAACAGATTGTTTGAGTAGCAAAGGGACTGTTTACCTTTTCTGATCACAACTAGCTTGGCTTCACACATAGCTTTGCCTTCCCTGTTCTTTGCAACACATTTATATTCTCCATCATCTGTTGAGCTGACATTAACGACTGTAAGACAACAAACTCCGTTTAATTTCTCCTGCACTTTAAATTTTCGACCCCTCCTAACTGGCGACCCATTTTGTAGCCATTCCACTTCCGGCTCTGGTTTACCGCTGACCTGTACCTCGAACGTAGCAGAACCCTCTTCCGTTGTCTCCTGATCCTCCATTTCTTTTAAGAACACCGGAGCTTTGTACCTGGAAACACGCTTGCGACGAGCTACAAGTATTACGAAACAAACATGGTTTTATAAGACATATTTTTTTCAACATTAAAAATGATTCTCCATGTCATATCACTCTTCTTCGTACGACTGGCAATACTACAATGTTTAGCAATAAAGAAGAAAACTTTGAACCTGATCTTGAGTTGATGCCAACAATTATAATGAAAATCTGAGAATTGTAAAACAACATACAAAAGTTGGTCTCCTCCTAGAGCTGCAATTTTAAGGAACTGGATAATAAAACAGAACTACGTTGTTCAAAGAAGTCTGCACTGTTTAATGGCAGCGTTATTAGAACTGGAAGGAACAAAGCAAAGCAAAACAAAACACTAGAAGGAAGAACAGTGCGGAGAGCTTTTTGATAGAAATTCTAAGAAAATTTGTTAAAATATTTTCATATGTAGTTATACATACTAACATGAGATAACAGAGATTTAACCCTTTCAGCTCGAAACACGACAAATATTGTACTGATTATTATATTCTCCCAACTAGGGCCCATAGCTTTAATATAACCAGCTTAGGAGAACTTTGCTCTTCATCTTCAATCGTTTACCTTATTTGATCAATTCCCATTTTCTCATTACGAAACGACTCATTTTATATGCGTTATTTAAGGAGAAATTAGATGTTGGTTCACTGGCTGGGACTGAAAGGGTAATAAAGCTTTTATTGTTTGAAAGACAGGCAGAGCCCAGGGAACATGTTCTTAGAGGATTCCGGGAGGTTTGTGTTCCTCTACAACAATTCTGGTTCTGAGACAATTTCAAAAGCCATTTCCCGTAGTTGAAAGAGAGTTCTACAGAAAACCGTAAAGCAACCGATACGACTGGGATGGGTAAAGGAAAGAAAAAGCATCCGATGCGCCACCCCCAGATTTGACAATGGCAAAAACAAGCAATATACAGCAGTCACAACAGCAAAACTGCTAACCTTCGACAGTCAATTGTGCCTGAGTTTCTGCTTTTCCATCCTTGTTTGTGGCCTCACACTTGTACATACCAGAGTCCTCGGGGACACAATCTCTAATCTCGAGTGAGTTTGTTCCAGAACTCTGTCTAATACTACACCTCGCTGTGCTCTCAATGGGCACGTTGTCTTTGTACCATTGGACTGTGGGCTCAGGAGTGCCACAGAAGCTACACGTTAACTTGGCATTATCGCCTTCGTCCACCGTGCGATTTCGGAGTTTGAGAATCACTTCTGCTGGTTCGGTTCTCTCTCGGCGTGGCGAGGTCGATACGGGCGTGTCCATAACAACTCTAATTTTGTCTTCATCCGGAAGCCTTGGTCTGTAATAGAAATCGGATTTAATCAAAATATGTCCTTGCTCTTACGTAATGAGAAAAAGGATAAAAAACAATAATGCGATATTCTTTGGTTTTTTGTTAGCTTTGCGATACGTTGCTTGTTTTGAAATACATTTAGAACACTTTTGACGTCCGTAGATTTCTCGGGAATATTTCATCGATGTAGATGATTGACTAATTGCCAATCATTGTCAGTTTGGTAGGCTATTATCGAATCTTTAAGACCTTCTCTTTCCAGTTTATGCCTAGGTAAACAGGTTAACTGGTCAGTGCTTCCAAGTGAACCACTTTTTGGACACTTTTTTAAAAAAAATTGTTTTTGAAGCGTAAAAGAACTTTATTAACCAAATATAATACTATAAATGTAAACTGTTAGAACGGTGTTTTAAGAACTTGTAGAATGAGACTAAAATTTAAATGTTAAGGTAAAAACAGGGGCCAGCAGATGTGGTTGACTTACTCTGCCATCACCGCCTCTCTTATGCTTTGAGGAGCTACCGGCTGTTCTCCTGGAAAGGAAAGGAAAGGAAATCACGCTGATTAGTTTCATAGCATCAAAATTAAAGAATGCAAAAAATAACATGAACAATAAAATACCAAGATGCTTAACAGTGAGACGCATAGTTAAGTAAACAGCTTCAAACCCCTCAAAACTTGTAAAAAGTCATGTTGTTTCTATAAAAAATCAAGTTTTGTTATTGACGACATAATCTAAGAAATTATCTTAGACATGATAACGTAGGCTACCATTATGATAATAACGATCGTAACAAAAATAATGAAGAAGCGAAGTATGAAAAGACATAAAACTAGGAACAAAATACAGAAACAATATGGTAGAAAAAATTCTGTTCGACAGATAAAGTACAGTTGGACCCCGTTAATACGGTCATCTACGGGCCAGAAAAAAAATTGACCGTAATAACGTCGTAGATAGTATAGGGCCATTCGACCGGTGGAACAAAAAAAGTGACCGTTTTAGCGAGGTTCCACTGTAGCTACAAATTATTACAACTTAAATATATAAACGTTTGTTATTTTATTTCAACTGAAGTCCAAAGGTTAAATTTTGTCCTGGAAAGCTGACGTTCAATGGTTAGTCCTTTATTAGAGACACGCTCTCTCGCCACTGACGACGAAGTTAACCTTTCGACTTTAGTTGATTTAACCATATGTATGAATTATCGACGCACACAATAGTTTTATAAAACCTTACTACCGCATAGGAACTTGATCAGGTACATACACTAACGAGTTTTGTTCAAATTAAGTAAAGTATGAAACTCTTCATAGACCCCATTCATAAATGGGTGGCCATTTTAATATTCTTTTGTCTCCATTCAAATTAGCCCTTCTAACCTCGTTCTTGAGTTAAACTTTCCAAAAGAATATATTACCGAAAATGAGGCTATTACGTATGATTTGAACGTAGAGAAAAGAATATTTAAAAATCGTCGCCATTTATGCACAGGATTTATGCGAGTATTTAAGTTAAGAAGAAATGTTCTAAGAGGTTGGAATTAGTGCATGATTGTGCTAAATAGCTCGGTACGTACTTTCAACGACCACTTTAGCACTGCATGTAGCTTTGCCAGCGGAGCTCGTTGCCACACATGCGTACTCTCCAGAATCATGATCAAGAGTGTCCCGGATGACAAGCGTGTAGCCGCCGGTATAATCTTCTTCCATTCTTACCCTTCGATCATACTTTGAGATAGCTTTGTTGTCTTTTGTCCATTCTACCTGTGGTCTTGGTTTACCTGTGACTTGAACACTTAGTTTCACATCCCTCCCCTCCACAGTTTTCACATCTCTCATCTCTCCGAGGAATCCCGGTTTGATCTCAAACTTCTTTGGCTCTGGCGAAGTTAGAGCTGTAAAAATATTGAAGATTTAAGCTTTTTCTTTTTGAGGGGGGTGTTGCTAAAGTTTATAAAATTTTCAAATGACTCAAAACCAGCAAAAACTCTTGCTGGCAAGCTGTTAAGTGTTTGGGACTCTTCTAAAAACGGCAGATCTATGTCTGGGCAACACGAAATAAACGGATATGACTCGTTTATGGTTATTGCCGTATATTACTGACCCAACAAGGAGATCAAAACGTTTGAAATCAAATATTTATAAAGGTTTTTCCCTTAAGGTCACAAATTTTTGGTAGTTCGTCGCCCCATGAAAGCGCATCCAGAGCACTAACGGATATGGGATCTCTACCCTCTGGATGCTTAGATCGTAGATTCCGTGGATGCTGGATGCATTCCATGTTGTGGATACAGCTTGTTTCTAGATGCTGGATGCTTTGCCAGTGGATGTCGGATCCCGATTGCTCTGGATGCTGGATGCCAGAGCTGAAAAAATTGTGGATGCTGGATACACTCCATGTTGTGGATGCAGCTTGTTTCTTGATGCTGGATGCTTTGCCAGTGGATGTCGGATCCCGATCGCTCTGGATGTTGGATGCCAGAGCTGAAAAAATTGTGG
>JAOBRD020223423.1:0-19219 GCA_027575215.2 Hydrozoanthus sils | reverse complement strand
TCCCGATCGCTCTGGATGTTGGATGCCAGAGCTGAAAAAATTGTGGTTGCTGGATGCAGCTTGTTTCTGGATGCTGGTGCCTTGCCAGTGGATGTCGGATCCCGATCTCTCTGATGCTCTGGATGTTGGATACCAGAGCTGAAAAAAATTATTGATGCTGGATACGCTTACATGGGGCGAAGTTTAGCTTTTCGGTTTCTTGAACATGTATAGCAGACTAGTCTCTTTTTTTTACGAAAGACAATAATTTTTCTCTAAAGAGACTAAACTCCTTGCAAGGCAACGTGAAAAGCTGCGCCATAATGTATTTTGGAACAACAGATCGTCTGCATCCATTCTTGAATATCATATGCTATATGTAGTTCCAAAAACTTGTCGATCAGCGGCTTACCTTCCACAGTTAACTGGGCAGTAGTACCCGCGATTCCTGATTTGTTCGTCGCTTCACACTTATAGAGACCCGAATCCTCCGCTCGGCATGACTTAACTACCAGGGTCATGCTGCCTCCCATAGTTGTAATGGTGAATCGCCCCCCATGACTGATGGTTTTACCGTCCTTGTACCACGTAACCTTGGGCTCTGGCGTTCCCATAACCCTGCAAGTGAGCCTCGCCTGACTGCCTTCGAGGACAGTGCGATCCCTCAGCTGGACAGTGAAGTCTGGGGCCTGGGGAAACCTCTCACGTGACCGGCTGGCTAACGGGTGTTCATGTTCAGGTGTTCGGGCCCTGCCGAGTAAAAAAATAGCAAATTCCTTATAATGATCTTACTTCGAGAAAATCCATCAACTCGTCGGAAATAGTTGAATTTAATGGAACATAAGAAGAACTTATAGTGTGTAGAGACCCTATTCATGAAAGGCGTCAGTTTTAATATTCTTTTGTCCACCCAAATCTCGAGTTTATCTTTTAATAGAATATTTTAACCAAACAAGGATGGTTGAGCTAATTTGAATGTAAACAAACGAATGTTAAAATCGGCGCCGTTTAGGAACAAGAGGGAGTTTAAGCAACGAGGATGGCAACGCCGACGACAACGGCAGAGAACAATAGAAAATACAATAGCTGCACGTTGGAATGTACTGTGCTGGCCACCTGCACGCCGTCGTCTTGAAAATTACAACGTGAAAAGCTTTATTTTGGAGTTCTTACGACTACGGGGGCGAGAAACAGGAAATTTTCTCAATCTTCGTTTGTCTTTATGCAGGAGCATTCGTCTTTTTCTGTTCACAAAGCGTCACTAAAACAAAAGAGATGGCAAACGAACCAGACATGGTCGAAAAGGAAAAGCAAGAAATGTGTTTTTTTGTAAGCCGCGGTCGTCGATGTTGGCGTTTCTTAACCCTTTCAGCCCCAGACAGTTTATCAACATCTCACTTCTCCTTACAAAACTCAAACAAAGTAATACAAATGGTAATGAGAGGTTGGGAGTTGATCAAATCAACTATGCTTTATGGATGAAAAGCCAAATTCTCCCTAACTGTTTATATAGAAAGTATTGGAATCAGTTGGGAGAATTTACAAACACAACATTTGTCGTGCTTGGGGCTTAAAGGGTTAAGCTTTCTACTGTCTATATCATATGATGAATCGCACTATTTTTAACCGAGTTGACTGAGTAAAAATGAAGTATATATGATAAATGAATTATCGTCACCGTGAGCTTTTCCCATCATCTCACGGCGACGATAATTCATTTATCATATATACTTCAAGTTTATACACTCGCCGACGCACTCAATAGGTTTTTTAAAAACTATTTACCATGAGTAAAAATGAACTTGATATGACGAACCAGAGAATTTTGTTTAGGTCTAGCTTTAAACCCTTGAACTAACTTTGAATTACCTTTTTAGAACGTTAAAAAAAATCTAAACAACTCAACTTCTATTTTGTTAGACAAAAACTGTCGTGGCTTCGAAGCCACCTTGTTTTCATAACAAGACAAACATTTTTACCATCAACTGACAGCCAATCAATCTGAACTCAACACGCGAATACCTTAAAAATGGTGCATCAACTGCTTCGATCTCTTCCTCGGATTCTCGCCCTGTAAGAAATACAATCATTGAAAGATGCTTGGCATAAAGCAATCAAGGCCATTTCCGAATTACGCTCCAATGGTCACAAATAAAACCTCAAGTTGAAGCTAGGTGCTGAAAAATACAGCAAGTGTATCAGAAATGAACGCATGGTCTCGGCTTGAAGGTTTTGTTGGCGAGCAGTAGAGCGCCATTCGGAAAAGGCCTATAAAGGTTAAACCAGAAAACAAAGAAGTTAAACTGCATAAACATGGGGATCTATGAGAATTTTCTTCAATTTTTCTTTCATCTCGCAAGCATGTATAAGAAAGTAATAAATACCTTTGATATTAATTAAAAATCATTTTAAACGTTAGTTAAGGTTCGATCAACTATTCTGGTCTCAAAATTGTGTTTATTTAATGTTATTGCTTCTATTTTGCCAAATATTGAGCTTGAATTCTCTTAAGCTTGAACTCTCTTACTAGCAGTACTACCTGTGTTTTCTTTCTGGGACAGCCACTCCCACCCCTCCCCTCCTCCAATGTCGGGATTGATTTTATCATAACGCATCATTAACAAAGAACAGACTACGTATAAAACCAGTTAACTTGCCCTGGAAAATGGGAACTCCGTTGATCCCCTTGAAAACCAGTCTCAGTAAATGCCCATTCTTTCGATTTTTCTTAACTTTTAGTAGCCCCTTTTAAGCTACGACGAAAGCTTAACTTAAGCAGAGTAATGGAAACTGAAACAAAATGTTAATTCACTCACGTTCGACACGAAGATTTGCAGAACATTCCGCTTCACCAGCTTGGTTCTTCGAAACACATTTGTATAGTCCTGCATCACTTTCTGTCACTTTAGTAATGGTTAGAATACACATATCTTCGCTCTCCTCGATTACGTACTTCCGGCTAGCCACTAAAGGTTCCGATCCATAACACCATTTTACTTCTGGTTTTGGGAAACCGCTGACTCTGCAGTCCAGTTTGGCAGACGTACCTTCCTCAGCTACCACGTCTCTCATAGGAACAGTGAACTTTGGACTGATTCCCTCGGCCTCCGGCTCCATTTCCGCTACGAAACAAAAGAATACACCTTTAACATAACCAACACACTTACGTATATGTTAACAACAACATTGACAACTACAATGGCAGTTAACAAAAGCATCAATCATAACAATAAAGCCCATCACTATTAATAGAAAGTAAGTACCTCTTTAGTATTGGTACTAACATCACATTAACGAAACGAACCATACCTTAAGAAAACTACCTAAAAGCAACAAATTCAGAATTTTTTGGTCCAAACTTTATTTTCAAAATGGGAAGGTGCTCAATCTAAGTTTCCAACTACAAATTTCCAACAACAATTTTAAGCCAAACACAAACTAAAAGGCAACCGGCCTAAAAACTGGAATCTAAGTTACACTTGGTTAACAAAAGCTTGTCCTAGAACAAATGCAATGGCCCTGCGCAAACAACGCAGTCTCACTTACTAAATTATTGTGAATTTCGAACCACAGTACCAGTATTAAGTCAAACCAGTCAGCAATGACTACTCACGTTCAACATTAAGGTATGCACTGCTTTCCACTGAACCATTCTCGCTGGTTGCAACGATCTTATAATGTCCAACATCCGTTACCTTGGCTTTGGTGACCGTTAGAGCGTACAAGTCATCGTCGTTCTCGAATATGTACCTTCCACCCTCTTTGACGGGCAGATCGTCCTTGTACCATTGAACTGTAACTTTCTGTTTACTAACTATACGGCAAGCAAATTTGGCGAAATTTCCTTCCTTTATGTCGCGGTTGCGGAGAACCAGGGTGATTTCGGGAGGAAGTTTGAGCGGTGCACGTGGTTCTGAATCAGATAGGTCATCTTCCGTTTCGCTTGAAGGAAGATCAATGGTCGATGCTCTAAAAGCAGATAGATTTTCTCAGTTAATAGTTAAGACTGCACTGAATTAATGCAGTATACAGCAGCTGTATCATAAACCAGAATATAACAGAAACTGTAACTCCTCGTTTATTTTGAAGACTTTCAATCGTGGAATACTAAGCAGCAAAAGGTTTTGGTTACCACTTTGACTTATCGATAATTTTAAATTAAACAAAACTTTGGTGTTTTATATGCAACTGCTCTTGCGTTTTCCAAATGTTACGGTAACTGTAACAACTACAACTATTAAAGTAAAGGCTAAAACCTTCACTGAGACTAAACCTTTTCAAGGGCTATCGTAAAAAAACAACTTCCATTGTTGAGTATTGTGTGACTTCAAGGAAAAATCCTAGATTTCATTTGGATGATCCTTCCTTTCAATTAAGTAGCGGTTTCCATTTTCTGCTACATTTCAATTTCCATTGTAATCGTTGTTAGTCTACGACCCATATTAGCAAGCAAATTACCTTGACAGTCGGGAGCCACCAAGTTCTAAATCGGATTCACTGGCAGCAGCATCAAAACCGTGCGCTATGTTCGAAGAACGAAAAAACACGTCAGATTAATGGCTGATAATGCTCAGAACTTCGTTAACGGAAATCACCATAACATAGGTACGAATACACAATTATTCTTCCAAGGTAAAATATACTGTGTTGATACTATATCAGTGTAAATACAGTAGAAGTTAAAAAAGCATGTGCTTAGAAACTCAGATTCACTTATGAGAACTAGTCGTTGAAGGAAATGAGGCCCATACGAGGAAAACGAAAAATCCCTGATCCCGTCAAGAAATATGTTGGCCCAGTTCTTTTTACAAATTGGGAATATATCTGGTTATTTGTACACCAAATTGGACCATTACATTTTTTAACCGTCCGCTTATCAGTGTTCAGTGGTAAGCCCAGTTGGTAAGGCACCAGGAGGGAGGACCGGGTTCCATTTCTGGTTCGGGGTCTTAAAATAAATGAGGAGAAGGTGCAGCCTTTGCTCTAACACCTACATCTTCTCGGACAAGGGCGTTAAGTTATATGCCCTAGGAATCCTTTAACTTGGTTGTAACACCTTTTGGATTATCCGACTATCCAAGAGTAGTCAAGACTATTTAGTAAATAAACCCCGCTATCCTGCGCTGCCTTTAAAATTAGGTATTTTTAAAAATCTTTGTTGTTAGACTCGGTGAAAAGATTAATTTTATCGTCTATCAATACCAAATGGCCGACAAAATCGCAGGGCAGTTATCAAATTGGAAGGGGTATATTCGCTGATAACCTACTTCCAACTTTGTACCACGTGACACGCATTATCCTATGAGATTGCACGAAAATTATTGAATGGGTTATAAGAGATATTATACAGTGAGTAGGGAACCAATCAAATCGCTTAAAATTATAAAAGCTAATAAACTTATCGGGTTTACTTACTCTCAACAAAAAGCTCTGCGCTACACTGAGCCTTTCCAGCTGCGTTACTTGCCACACACTTGTAGCGACCGCGATCTGTTGGGCAGGTTTCTTTGATAACTAGTGAACACAGCCCCTCGTCGTCAAACAAAAACTTGAAGCGTCCCCCTTCGGCCATCATTCGGTTGTCCTTGTACCAGTCTACCTCTGGTTCTGGCTTGCCTGAACATGCGAAATGGCAGAGAAACAGTTTAACTGTGTAAATCACAAATAAAAATTTACATCGGGTCTTTATCAAAGGTAGAGCGACAACCTACGTGGAAAGGTCATAACACCTTAAGCATTTTGGTAAATAAAACAAATAATAATAATCCCGCAGTTCTTCTCAAAGTGTTGGCTACTTGAAGAACACTTCGTAACATCTGGACTCCTCCAAAGCAAAAAATCTAAACATTTTAGAGACCCCATCCGATTGTCGGCGCGACTACACGTGTGATATATAAATATGTTTAAAAAAATACCTTAGCTGTTTTTGTCCCGCTAGAAAAAAAAAAAAAGATACATTCCTCAGGACAGCGCACCTTTGGAAATACTGAGAAGTCAAACTACCAGTTCATGCACAGTTTTTTTTTTATCTGATGCTGCACATCATTTTATTGTAACGCATTGTTTGTAGCCATAACATGCATTTAAAAAGATATTCTGCTAATATGAACTAGTACTTTTGAAATCATAATCTCGATACCGAACTTTAGTTGCAAGAAAACGCAATCACTTTTTTTACTAAATTTTCAATATACAACTATTTTTTTTTATATAAAATTTTCTTAAGCAAGTAGGAAATATCAATTTTCTCCCCGCCGGAAGACAAAGTAAATAAACGACATCACTAACACGTTTCTATATAATAAAAACCAAACTTGTCTCGAAAAACATCAACTATCAAATGATTAAGGAGATTTTCACCTTTTACACGGATGTCAAATCTAGCTGCACTTCCCTCGACGGTTTCTACGTCTTGGAGTCTCTGAAGAAACCCGGATTCAACAGCATCAGCGGGAACTGCTTCACGCCTCATAACCACCTTTTGCGCTGAAACGCAGACAAAACAAAATTAAGGAACTATCAAAGAAATTTCTGCCAAATGCTTTAGTTTATCACTACTAATTACAATACCCGTGGACCAGATAAAACACTAAAAGGAGATGCGTATTAACCAAAAAACATAAAAAATGAGTAACATTTGAAACAACTTGCCAGATTGCAAAATACAAACTGAGAGAAAAATCTACCATTATCGATCGCTAGAAACTAGAAAGTAATTAGGAAACTTTTAAACATGTGTACTCAATAACAAGTATAACAAATACCATTACCGAGTTAAAGTAGCTAAAACCAGTCGTCCAAATTTTTGACGAAGGAAACTCGTACTTTGGAAAACCAGAGAACAATTCTTCAAACAAGAAGACTACTCGTTCTAACGACGAAAGTCACTTTACTATTATGAAATATTATGTAGATCACGGTACTAGTGTGACTAGAGCAAGAGTTCTCCACTTTCCTTAGAGAGAGGTTTTAGTTTTCTCTTTGACGTACTCAGTAAACGATTTAGTACTAAGAAGACGAATTTGAGCAATCTGAGACAAATGCGAATAGCTTCGAGCCCTTGGCTCTACATTGGAAAGAAGGAAGAGCTAATAAAAGTTAAAAAGACGCAAAAAATGAGTTTCAACTTACCATGTACGCTAACTCTAAATTCTTTTCTGACTTTGGCTGCCGAGTTAGTAGCTTCACAGCTGTATACTCCCGAGTCGTCTGGAACAACTTTGGCAATGAAAAGCATATGTTTTCCGTCCAAAGATGAAACCTCGATGTTCTTTTTCGCCTTGACTGGCCGGTCGTTCTTAAACCACACTATGGTTGGCTGCGGATGTCCTCGGATATTCACCTGTAGTTTTACTGGAGCTCCCTCCCACACTTCGATTGGCGCCTCTTCCGGTCCTTCTTCAAAGGACGGAACAGTGATTCTTTCTGTTACTTTCAGCTCTGCTGTGGAGGTTGCTTGTCCACCAGCATTGGTCGCAACACACGTGTATTCCCCTGCGTCGCCATACTTACACTTTTCTATTGACAGCTTGTATTCATCCTTGTCGGTTTGTTCAATTGTAAATCTCCCTCC
This sequence comes from Hydrozoanthus sils, assembly GCA_027575215.2. Lineage (NCBI taxonomy): Eukaryota > Metazoa > Cnidaria > Anthozoa > Zoantharia > Hydrozoanthidae > Hydrozoanthus > Hydrozoanthus sils. The sequence goes on along the minus strand of JAOBRD020223423.1, from coordinate 11,667 downwards.
ATCTTCAATTTCTTCATCTTCCTGCAGCCACCTGAGTTTTGGTTTCGGTTTTCCGGAGACGCAAACTTTAAAGACAGCCTCTCGTCCTTCCGGAACCTCCACAGTTTTGAGCGATTTCAGAAACTGAGGTTTAACAGCAGGCTGTTTGACCCAAAGCGCTGCCTTGCTTGACCCAGAGCCGTTTTTATTTCTTGCTACGCAACGATACTCGCCCTCGTCTCCTCGCTCAGCTCTTGTGATCGTTAATGTACAGTATTTTCCGTCAAAGTCTGTTCGAACGCGTCTTCCTTCTAATAACGGCTGCCCGCTTAATAACCAATGGATATTTGGTCGGGTGATTGATTCCACTTTACATTCCATTTTCACTGGTTCGCCTTCCATCACAGTTGTTTCCTGCAGCTTCTCGGGAAATATGGGAGGAGGGTCCGCTGCAAATGTCAAATTTGTAAAATGTAAATGCTTTGTGAAACTAGAAATGAAGTTTTGCATATCAACTATGAAGCATCGCATCACAAAAATAAACTGGAAACATCTTCACAAAGATAACATAGCAAGAAACTACTATAACATTTGAGAAACGATGGAAGCTGCCCCATAACCAAAATCTTACAATATTTTTTGACCTTCCTAATCGAAAACTTTCCGATAATCTCTCAAAACACTTGTAACCTTTTTTTCTTGAAAAGTGTACTTTCTAAATCTCTCCAGCACGAATTTTGATATTATTATTATTATTATTAGTTATTATTATTATATTATTATTTAGTAGTAATTAATAATAATTAGTGGTAAAGGTAACTAATACTAGAGGCCTACAAGACAACATGTCGCTACAACATCTAACAAACACTAATTGTACCTGTGATGTCAACCACGAAGACTTTTTCGAAAGATCCCATACGACTCTTTGCCACACACTTATATTCTCCCGAGTCCTCTGGGGTAGAGTTCATTATGACAAGCGAAAACTTGTCATCACGGTTGGTCATACTCATACGGAAGCTCGACCATAGGCGCCTTCCTTCCTTATACCACTCTACTTCCGGTCGGGGATTCCCATGGGCCCTTATGTGTAGTTTGATGTCACAACCTTCCTTAAAATGAATAGGTTCGTCCTCATAATCGTCAGCAATCGCAGGAGGTAGTTCTTTTCGTTTCACATCCAATCGGGCTGTGCACTGTGCCTTCCCAGCTTCATTGATAGCAACAGCTTTGTACGTGCCCATATCGTCCAACTTGACGTGACAAATCACTAGCGTGTGTTCATCTCCCTCACAGAGAAAACGATATTCGCCTGGTTGCTCCTTAATTCTAATGCTTCCTTTAAACCACTGTACAGCTGGCGCCGGATTTCCGCTAACCCGAATTTTAAAACGAGCTTCCTCCCCTTCGACAGCCTCCATACCTCTTATCCTTGACTTTATTGAGGGCATCAACGTTTCCGGTGTGACGACAAGCTCGGCTGATGTCGAAGATGAGCCAAGCGCATTTTGAGCCGTACACATGTACTTGCCTTGGTCCTTGAGTGTTAGTTCAGTCACCATCAGTTTGCATAACTCTCCGTCGAACAAAGGTCTGTATTTTGCTCCTTTGGTTAAGCGCTCTCCATCTTTAAACCACTCAACTTCTGGTTCAGGTTTAGCGTCAACTCGACACTCAAACCGTACTGAAAGGCCTTCGGCCGCTTCAGCTGTTTTTAAATTCTTAGTAAACTGAGGCGCGTTACCGATCGGCTTTTTAGCTGTAATTAAAACATTATATAAATGTTAGATCTATATTGTGTTAAAGGCAGAACTTTTCTCGCTCGCTGCACTCGTTTAATTGCTTTAAAATTCATGTGTAGTTTGAACAGTGAAAAGCGTTTCTTTCTACTTCTTTCTCGTACATGCATTCTTCGCTGTATCACTACTATCAAGCAGCTTGTATTTGAGTACACTGACTTAAAATATCAGGATTACGAGTCAAAACCATATGCTCTAAAATTTCGATGACAAGCCCTACTGTGTATAAGCCCCGGGGCGTTTATGAACCAACTTTTGAAAAGGAAAACTCCATCCGTATACACGTATAAGCCCCCCGAATATAAGCCGCCATCCCTCAAATAAAATTTGACCAAAAATATGCTCCGGGGTTTATCTTTGAAGTTCTACGGTACTTCATTTGTGCATATCTAACCTCTAAGTTTTCAAATCAATACCACAAGAACGCATACTCTCAAGCAACTGATAATTACTCAAGATTGCAACAAACTTTTCCTATGAGAAAAGTGAGCCATTATATGAATACTTACCCACGATGTTGACCACAAAGGTTCTCTTCACCATACCAATAGAGTTCTTTACTTCCACTGTGTAGTTCCCTGAGTCCTCTGGAGTGGCATTGGCAATGACAAGCTTGAAAACCCCTTTGGGTGCATGTTCATACATGTCGGGTCTATTCTTACTGCAAGGTCGGTTTTCTTTGAACCATTCTGCGTACGCATCAGGTTTAGCAGTTACTTGCGCAAACAGTGTGATGTCAGTACCTTGGTTGAAAGTTATTGGTTGGCCATCAAACGAATCAATGAACCTTGGTGCAAATAGCCTTTCAGTGACCTTCAACTCGGCTCTGCTGGACGCTCTTCCTGCTTCGTTTACGATCACACACCTGTAACCCCCAATGTCATCAAGGGCTGTGTTTCTAATAACAAGCGAGTACAAACCTTCACGATTATCCTCCGACAACTCATAGCGGCCTTTGTCTTCAATCTGCTTGGTGCCTTTGAACCACTCCACTTCCGGTGGTGGATTTGCTCTTACGCGCACAACAAACTTTGCACCATCTCCCTCTGTTACTTTCAAATTACTCAGCTGCTCAATTAATTCTGGTCGAACAATCATTTCTGATATTCGAACTTCGGCGGCGCTTGAGCTATCGCCCAGATCATTACGAGCTACAATTTTGTATTTTCCTTCGTCTTCAAACTGTGCATCTGCTATTGTCAGAGTATACAACTCATCTTCGCCCTCAATTGTCACTCGACGGCTTGCTTTGATTCGTGCGCCATTCTTGAACCATTCTATCGTTGGGGCAGGTGAACCCATGATACGACACCTGAGTTTTACAGTGCCGCCTTCTAATATCTCTACCGGTTTCAACTTTGAGATAACTTCTGGTTGTTCACCCTTAAGCTTCTGTCTCTTTGCTGTAAATAGAACATAAAGTGTTATCTAGACGAAGACATAACAAACAACGTACCACAACAAAATCAGTAAGTGCATGAGTTTCTAAAACTATCCGCAGGTTTCTCGAGAAACGAAAAAAAAGTACACAAGTCAATATTCCGTTATACAGCTACATACTGAAAACCTAACGGAATGCTATGTATACTTTCCAAAACCCAAAAGTGAAAGCACAATGGGTCATTGAAAACAGCATAACATTTTACAGCTTACGTAATTTACTGTAGGATATCTTTTAAGTTAAATAAATCGAGGAGCAAAGGGAAAAGGGGAAGAGTGAAAAAGGGAAGTAAATAATACATACACTCAACATTGACTTCATAAGTTCTTGATGCTGTTCCAAGGTCGTTCTTTGCCACACACTGGTACAATCCAGAGTCGCTAGCTTTCGTCACGTATATGAACACGGCGAACTTGTTCCCTCTCGATCGAATATCTAGGTTATCACCCTTAAGCAACAGGTCCCCGTCCTTGTACCATTCGATCTTTGGTCGTGGATTACCTTTGATATCTACGGCTAGGTTGAGCTCTTCCCCCTCGGTCACAGTGATAGGGGTTTCTGGACCAACAAATCGAGGAGCAAATTGTCCTTCTATGACTTCAACTTCGCCCCGGCAGCTAGTTCTTCCTTCGCTGTTAATTGCTACACATTTGTATGTCCCAGCATCTGATTGTTGCGTGTCGCGGATGACCAACGAATAAAGGTCATCTTCCTCCTCGTCATGAATTATTGAGAACCGTCCTTCATCAAAAATCTGCCTGCTTCCTTTGTACCACTCAACTTCTGGAAGTGGTGTTCCAGCAAGACGTACCTCGATACTCGTTTCCTCTCCTTCCGTAGCTTTTACCGGTTGGATAGATTGGGTGAATTCAGGTCGCGTCGGGGCTTCAAGAACAATTACTTGGGCTTTACAAGTTGCACTTCCAGACTCGTTTATTGCCACGCACTTATACTCTCCTTCATCGTCGAACACGGCTTGATTTATTGTAAGAGTGGACGATTCATCGTCCGTAAACACTCGTACACGTCGTTTCTCCTTTATTAGTTCTCCATTAATGTACCACTTGATCTCAGGTGTCGGTCTACCAGTCCAGCGGCATTTCAAGCGAATATTGTTGCCTTCGACGATTTCGGTTGACTTGAATTTCGTGATGAACTCGGGTTCTTCAGCTTTTGGTTTCTTAAATGTACCAGCTGAAAAGTAACAAAAGGTTTAAAATAATCACTATGTTTAATTTTAATTTTAATATCGGCTATGATCAAGATAAAGCTACACCCTTTCTCCAAGCTAAGTGGCTCATTAGGCCAACGCTTATCTCCGGTTTCTGTACTGCTAAGAAAATGAAAGTCGCAGGTTAGCCCCGAGCAGAACTGGTACTCATTTGTACAGCTGAGTCGACTGTAACAAGTCGAGTAGGGTGTCTTGTTCAAGGGCACAACACAGTGTTCTGACCGGGACTCGAACTCGCGACCCTAGGAATACAAGTCAAACACGTTACCGCTCGACCACTGCACCGTCGACCGAAAAGAAACAAGACAAGAGATTTAAGATAGTCACTATGTTTAATTTCGGCTATGGTCGAGTAAACTTCAAATGATTTTGCTGGAGTTTGATATGTTTATTGAAGACAGTAGTCTTAAGTCATATGACATAGAACAAACGGCATTATACATTAACTAATTTTGTGCAATAAATAGTAATCTTGAGCCTTATTTGATAGAATAAACAACGTTTACGTGAATCTTTGTTGAAGGGAATAGAACACGTAAAGATGATCTTTACCGTCTAGGTCTACGACAAAGGTCTTGCTTTTTCTTCCAACTCTACTCGTTGCCTCACACTTGTATTTTCCTGCCTCGTCAGGGCGAATGTTCAACAGGGTCAAGGTGTGTTTGTTTCCCCGCGACTTGAGGTCCACGCGGGATGTGTCTCGTACCACTAGCCCATTGAAGTACCACTTCACGTCAGGAGTCGGCTTGCCCCTTATGGTGACATTCAGGGGAACCTCATCTCCTTCGTTCGCAACTATTGTAGTTTGATCTCCATCTTCAAACTCTGGTGCAAGCTAAGTATTTGAAAAATCGAGAAAACTGGAACTCAAGCATACAATCCTCAAACAAAGCATAATCATAAAATCTTTTACATTAACAAATTACTTGTTTTTCTATCAGTGAACACAAAAGAAAGCGTTTTTATTCTTGACAATCGATGTACACTGAAGAGAAGCCGAGTAAAAGCTTACACTTAAAAACATTTTTTGCTGAGTTAAATCCAAATTGACATAAACGTTCAAAAAGCCGTGTTTTTACAACTTTTACAAAAGTTAAAGAACAAGAATACATTAAAAGTTTCTTTACCGATCATACCTTGAAGAAAGAAGTTAGAAGAGATGAAAGAAAGATGAATTGCAAAATTTCCGGCCAAACCTGTTTGAAAGTAAAACAATATGGAAACTTCACTGGTTTTAGTGTTACGTATAGCCTCACCTCAGATTCTTTAACTGAAAGATCTGCTCTCACAGTAACTTTTCCTTCACCGTTTGAAGCAACACATTTGTACATTCCAGCGTCGTCCGGTTTAGCCTCCTTTATGATCAAAGAGTATTTTCCTTCACCTTGCTCCACCATTTCTATCTTGTCATCTGGTTCAAGTGCAGTTAACCCCTTGAACCACTCCACTTCTGGTTCTGGGGTTCCCACAACTTGCACATCAAAGCGAGCATCTTGTCCCTCCTCAACTTTAACATTATTCAGTTTCGTTTTGAATTCTGGTTTCTTAAGAGGCAGAATATTAAGTTTTGTTGAGGTCGAGTCGGTGCTAAGATCACTTACAACTACACACTTGTACACTCCTTCGTCGTCCGGTCGAGTTTCTGTTATTTTAAGCGTACACACATTTCCATCCTGTTTTGGTTTGACGCGCCTACTTTCTCGAACTTTGATGCCATTTTTAAGCCATTCAACTTCAGGAACTGGTTTTCCGCTCACTCTACAAACAAGTTGGGCAGGCTGGCCTTCAAGAACGTCTGAGGGCTCCAGTAGCTGTGTAAATTCAGGTTTCGTTACCTCAACCTTTGGAGCTGTGGACATTTAAAGTTAAAAAGAAAGTTAGAAAAGAAGCATAAGTTTGAAATTTTGAATCTGATGAAAAACAATCAAACATATCACAAACTGATTCAAACTAAAAATTTAACAAACGTAACAAACGAATTTTTTATTAGAGTGTTACATTTTGACGAGTATGTGAAACTATTTGAAAAATACAACAAAACATCTGAGAACAGTTTGGAACATAATATAGAAAAACACTCCCCCAATTTGGTAATGTTGTGCCGCTGGCTGCTTTCTGTGTAAAGCACTTAATTATTTCATAGAATGGTTTTATTTCTATATAGGAGGGAGAATTATTTCTATCTACCTAAAACTTTGCAAAGACTGTTGCTCAAAATGAACGTACTTTGAATGACGACATCCTGACCCTCAAGAGGAGCAGCCTGTTGATCTGTAATAACCTCAGATGCAATCAGCTTCTCTTGCACTCGTAGAGTCTTGACACACGTACTCTCACCGATGTCATTGAAAGCGACACACTTGTATTCGCCTGCGTCTTCAAACTTTACATCCTCAATAACCAAAGAGAACAAGTCTACCTCCTCGTCATCAATCATCACAAACCGACCTTGATCTTCAACTCTTTCATCTCCTTTGTACCAGTCCACGTCTACGTCTGTTCCTCCAGTAACCCGAACATCGAGTCTAGCCACCTCACCTTCTGTTACTGTGATTATTTGGTCTTGATCAATACCCTTAAACTCGGGTTTACCCGAGCTCTCGTTAACGAGGAGCTCAGCAGTACTCGATATTGATCCGAGATCGTTCTTTACACTGCACTTGTATTCACCTTCATCGTTGAGGACAACGTCTGTTAACTTTAAGCGAGCAGTTTCTCCATCAAACGTTATCTTAACTCTTTGAGATTCTTTCACTGGAAGACCATCTTTAAACCACTCAATAACTGGCTCAGGTTTAACTTTGACGGTGCATTCTAATTTGGCAGACTCACCTTCGGTGACTTCGATCTCTTTGAGTTCTTGAACAATTTCCGGAGCGATTCCTTTTGGTTTTTTAGCTGTTGGAGATAAGCAAAGAATAAGTGAGTTCCAACAAAACATCAAGCACATTTCAAATACCTAATAAAAATGGGATTTTCTTAAACACGTAAATCTACTTGTTATGAAAGAATGTTTCTAGTTTCCGTCGGGCGGTACAAAGATTGAATTCACAAAAAACGTAAATCGTTGCGTAAGTACAGAATAACTTTTGTGTTCACTCTTTGCAAGCACACACTTTTCAAACCAAACGGAAGTCCCATGGTAACACGCAATAGTTCTATCGTTCAAACTTGTGTCACGACATTATGTACAACACAGGCAAAGGTGCATCAAACATACGATACGATGTAGTGAGATGAAGCTTGATGTTTGAGCAAAGCGAATTCCTACATGAGCATTGGCGTTGGAAGGGTAACAAGATCATGGCAACTTGGTCAACGTGACGGCGGTTGAATGCTAAGAACGCTATCATCCAATGACAACGCATGTACCGTACGTACTTCTTTCACTAATGGCAAGCCAGAAATAAAGAATTAGTGTTCTTACGCGTGACGCGGACGATGTAAACCCTTGTTACGGTTCCTGCGCTGCTCGTGGCGGTACACTTGTATGAGCCTGCGTCTTCCGACCTGATCCGAAGGATGACCATGGAAAACTTATCGAACTTGAAAGATAAGTTCAAACGGCTTGTTTGCGTAACGAGGCAATCATCCTTAAACCACGTAAGAGTTGGCCATGGTTTTCCTTTCACGAGTACATCAATCGTCAGGTCCTCTCCCTCTTCAACCTCCAGTGGACCCGGCTCCTCACCATCAAACTCAGGTTTAATAATCTTTTCTTTTACACTCAAGGTACCTCTGCAAGTGCTTTCGCCTTCTCTGTTACGCGCGGCGCACTTGTACGCAACACCGTCATCAACAATTGTGTCTTTGATGACCAACGAAGAAAAACCCCAAACTTCGTCGAAAATAATCTCAAACCTGCCACCATCTCTAAGTTCAGTAGTTCCTTTAAACCATTTAACTTCTGGCACTGGCTTCCCTTCAATCCGTACCTCGAAGCGAGCCTCGTCTCCCTCTGTAACTTCAACGGGCCTAATCTTATCAACAAACTCTGGTCTCTTATCTGGCTCCTCGATAAGTAACCGTCCCTCTGTGGCCACTGTTCCTAATTCATTTCGTGCAACGCATTTGTACTCGCCTTCGTCATTTGGCTCTACTCTTGCGATTCTCAAAGTGGCAATGTCTGCGAGGTAATCAGTCTTAATTCTCCTACTTTCCATTACAAGCACATCATCTTTGAACCACTCGATTGTTGGTTTCGGCTTCCCCTTGATCATGCATTCCAATTTAGCTTGCTTACCTTCCATAACTTCTAACGATTGAAGTGGCTTAGCGACTTCTGGCGTTTCGCCTGTAGGTTTCTTGGCTGCGTAATATAAAGTTAATATAAACTTCAAATTTCACTTGAAGCTTGAAATTATCCAAACTTAGGTTTTTTCTTTTTATTATTTTTGAAAGAAACATCAAAAACAGCCCCACAACTGAAACAACTTGTGACTGCGTCTCAAACGAGGTTGTATATCGCCATACAGTCAAAGGCCTTTCGACCATATAATCCTCGTTAGTTGCAATTCTAACATACATCAAATAGCATCGGCACAATGGTATAACAAAAGCCACAGAAATCATTAAAAGATTACCGGTAGCTAAAGCAAGAGCTTTATTCTATTGAGCCCATAAGGCTCTGCTGTTTCTAGCCTGTGTACCTAAAAGGTACCAGGCTCGAAGTTTAAACAGTGATTTCAAACAACAGACAGGAGGAGGACGTTGCCTAATTCGTCAAAAATGCTCTGACGATGAATTGTCACGGATAAAACACGTTACAGCTTAAGCAAAGGAAAACCATAAGAAAATTAAAGAAATATTCTTCGTTTTCATAGTCAAGCATTGACAAGACCATCAAGGACCTGTACACATTATAACTTAAAGCAAATGAGAAGCCCAGAGACAAAACAGGCAGGAAAAATAAGCTTTTAAACAGTTTTAAAATAACTATTTGTTTTGAAACAAACAAAGAGCGTAAGGCTATCTTTCAATTGTACTACACCACTGTTCTTCTCCTTTCCAACCTGTTGTTTAACTGTCGTCCTAACGTAACCCAGTTACATCTTTACCAACAGTTACCCTGCTTTAATAGTTACAAACAGTGACAATTAATGATAGTTTTACTGCCTTACTGCCGACTCACGTTTGACGATGACGCTGTATTCTCTTGCAGAAGAACCAGCTTTATTTTTTGCCTGGCATTTGTAAGTTCCAGAGTCTTCGAGTGTAGCGGTGGCGATACTGAGAGAAATTCTATTACCCTTCACATCAGGTTTGATCCGCTCCGACGACACAAGAGGTTTCCTATCCTTGTACCAGGTAACCTCTGGAGAGGGTATTCCCTTAATATTCGCAATAAGGCTGAAATCTTCACCCTGCAATACTTCGATAGCAGCCGACTCGGTTCTTTCAGTAAATTTTGGACCAATCAGTTCTTCAGCGACGGTAAGATGTGCTTTACAAGTTGTTTTGCCTTCCTCATTGGATGCAACACACGAGTACGCGCCTGCGTCTTCTGGACGAACATCGTCAAGTACAAGCGAGTAAAGATCTTTTTCTTCATCATCTACAATCCTAAACCGCCCCGCATCTTCAATTCTTACGTCACCTTTAAACCAATCAACAAGGGGTTCGGGTGTACCAGTGACACGAACATCAAATCTTGCCTCATTTCCTGGGAGTGCTTCTAAAGGTTTGATCTTGGTTTTGAATTCGGGACGGACACTTGCCTCATTTACAAGAAGCTCAGCAATACACGAAGTTGTTCCAAAATCATTGTGAGCTGTGCACTTATATTCTCCCTTATCACCTAGTTCCGTTTCTGTAAACCTTAAAGTACTGGTATCTCCATCGAAGTACATTTTAACGCGCTTGCTTTCCTTGAGAGACTTTCCATCTTTGGTCCATTCAACAACTGGCTCTGGTTCTCCCTTTAACTTACATTCGAGTTTGGCCGGATTACCTTCCGTGACTTCTGCCGTATAATGAGGGGCAAAAAACTTGGGAGTTTCCCCTTTCGGAGCTTTTGCTTAAACAAAGGAGCAATTGCATTACATTGCTACATTAATCAATGATAAAAAATAATACTCAAAAACCACATCGGATAAATTATGTAAACCTCAACTTTAATTGTTATAAATTTCATATCAAAAAGGATGTAATGATTGGCAATTACACGGCATAGCCCTTATTCATATGTAACCAACACTGCGAATTTGCTTCATGTACTCAGATAGCAGCAAAGAGAAACTACTGTAAGAGTGGTCATAATTCCGCCTGGTTGAATTATATGCAGCTATTGATAAAAATAGGAAGATATGTTTAGAACTAGACATTTTCGATCTTTAAGATCATCTTCAGACTTCAGTTTTTACTCTGAAGATGATGTTAAAGACCGAAAACACTTAGTTTTGAACATATCTACTAAATTTTAGCTATAAATATATATACTACAAGAGTAGTTTAACGAAATTAAAAAAAAGAAAAGAAATAAGCGACAGGATTCTGTAGTTTCTAAGAAACAAACAAACGTATATGCTTTACTCAAATAATTAATCACAACAGCAAAAGTATTACCTAAGTTACACGCTACTACAACCAGTAACGATCAATAGCTTCAACTTACCTTCTACTTTGACTTCGAATGATCTACTGTCCTTTCCAGCCTTGTTTCCAACTTCGCAAACATAAGTTCCACTATGAGTCTGTTTCGTCCTTGGCACGCTGAGTGTCAACTTGTCACCTTTAGATCGTATGTTTATGTCATAGCTGTCTCTTAACCGCTTTCCGTCCTTCAACCAAGTGATGTTCGGCTTTGGTTTACCAGACACGGTCACCTGTAAAATCATCTCGTCACCTTCAACAACCACTGTAGGTACCGCTGCTTGTTCCTCGGCAATCTTTGGAGCAACGACCTTTTCTTTTACTGCTAGCACCGCTCTGCTCGTTACCTCGCCTTCTAAGTTCTTTGCAACACATTTGTAGCTACCTGCATCATCAGGAATTGTGCCCTTGATTATCAGCGAGTACACATTATCCTTTTCACTGATTTCAAACCGACCACCATCTACGACCTTATCTCTTCCTCTGAACCAATTCACGTCTGGTTTCGGGAAACCGGAGACTTCAACGTCAAAAATTGTTTCATCACCTTCTGTTACATCAATTGGCTTCATTTTCCCAATGAACTCTGGTCGTTTGTTTGCTTCGTTCACAAGAAGTTCTGC